>JAUZNJ010003551.1:0-18563 GCA_034780135.1 Jordanella pulchra | reverse complement strand
TTTTTAAATTTTTGTTGTATCAAGTATCCATCTTCTAAATCTCGCTTTAACAGGTTCAGATTGAACCTAAACAGCTCGGCCAATCATGATGCAGAATTATGGTTTAAGGCAGGAAAAAAAAGAGCTCCAGAACCCACAACTAAACTAATAACAAAACATTGCAGTGCAAGGCAATGCAAGTTTAATTGTACAGCAAAATTCAGTGCAAGGACAATTCAAATTGCTTAACATGAATTAGACAATAGAATAAAAGAAGAAGAAAAGGAGAATAAAAGCAAATAAAGATAAATACAAGATAAAAGTAAAACAAGTAAACTGTTGGACCACAACCTTAAACTAACAATACCTCAGTTAACAGTTTAACAGCTCTAAGAAAATGAGATTTTAACTTTGTTGCTTTGTTGCCATCACATTGGTTTAGTCAGGAGTCACATTTTCATCTCTGAAATAGGAAAGTGAAAATAGTTGTTGTGGTTTCTCATGGGACCTGCTACTATTTAATTTGCTACAACCAAACTTTGATAGGCAGGCACTAGAACACCCCTCCTTTCTTTGGACAGATTCAATGGGAGCAGTCCCAAAATAATAATGGAACTAAACCTCAGGGCTACACATTACCAATCTAGCTTAACAGGTTAAAGATAAACTAAGAAAATATGAAATAAATCCAAAGCAACATGAGCTTATCGGATTAAGTAAATGCTCCTTAGACTGGATGTCTGGTAGTGCCACTCTTTGGGTAGTGGTTGCCCTCTTTTAAAGGCATCATGTGAGGTAAGTAATTAAGAGCTGCATACCGTATTGCTATTAAGAAAGTGCCGTTATTGGCGACTCTACATCTCAGCACCTACTTTTTACCAGCCACCCTGAGCCAGCCCACGCCAGGCATATGGACAGCCTCATGCTGCTCAGGTTTAAAAACGTTCCTAGAAACTGTGCTTTAAAATATATACATCATATATCAATATGGAGCAAGGAGCCAAAAAAAAAGATAAAAATCAGAAATAAAACATTTTAATCGAAACTGGTTGTGAAAGTAACTTTTCTTTTTTCTGAAATGTTCTTTTTTTCAAATCTGTTTGACCTCAGATTTATTTATTTTTCATCTTTTATTTTTTCAATGGTTTTATACAGATTTAGTATATAGATTTTTATACAGATTTATTTTTTATTCATATTTCCCCTTTTTTTTGAACTTTTATTATTCAGATTTAAATTTTCAAATTGAGTTTTATGGATTTCATTCTCTGCAAAGGGTGTTTTGTAAATCAGATTGTCTTCACTTCAGGGGAATGTATGGAAAAAAAACAGTCTCATTGGAATCTGCCTTTTTTTTTACCCCGAATTTTAAACACTAAATTTTTTTAGATTTTGAATTCCTTACACACAATTTTTAATTTACCAGAAAAAAATTCAGCTGCAAAAGTGTTGACCTTTTGGTGAACTCAAGCCAAAGCAATCTACACTCGATAGAGTCAAGCAGCTTCTAGCCAATGAAATGAGCTCATTTGGTCACGTGACACAACGGCTGAATGAGGAATTTTTTTGTTAAACAGATAGGATTACAAAAAGCCAGTTAGCTATGAACAGGCAGCTATTGGAGTTTTTCATCTTATCAGAACCTCATAGTAAATAGATGTAACTGCCACCCAGAGGTCTCTTCATAGTGACTCTATCCTGAAATAATATACAATGAAATCTCTAGTGAGGTATGCATTTAAAAAATTTCAGTAATGGTGGCTAAACCTCACATTTAGAGTCTATACATGTAGAGGATTAGTGGAGTTTTGAATCATGCGTTTGTCATTTATAACTCTTGGAATCCTCAAAAATGATCAAGGATAACCTCGTTGCATCCAGTCTCACATAAAGGAAACTGTTGAAAAGAGTATGGCTTTTGTGAGACCATCTTCTGAATCAACAACCGCTTCTGGATGGATGAGCAAGAACCAGGACTAGTGTTAGAGGTTATGTGACAACAGAGACTGGCCAGCGTTATCTGTTATGGAGATCACAGATAAATGGACTCTGGAGGGACAGAATGGATTGGAAAGAATGACTGTTTAGGGTGAAGTGCCTTGAGATGACATGTTTCATGAATTGGCGCTATATAAATAAAATGTGATTGAAATTCCTTATTCAGGCGGGAACAGAGCTGAGCCCAACCAACCGTTCTGTCCTGTGACCAAATGAGCTCATTTCATTGGCTAGAAGCTGCTCGACTCTATCGAGTGTAGATCGCTTTGGCTTGAGTTCACCAAAAAGTCAACACTTTTGCAGCTGAATTTTACAGCTGAATTTTTGCAGCTGATTTTTTTTTTTGCAGCTGAATTTTTTGCAGTTGAATTTTTTTGCAGCTGAATTTTTTTCTGGTAAAGTTTTACCAGATAAAAATTGAGTGTAAGGAATTCAATGTCCATGTTAAAAAAAATCAGTGTTTAAAATTCTGGGTTAAAAAAAAGGGGCAGATTCCAATGAGACTGTTTTTCTAGGGATGGTGGGGCAAAGATGTGAGCAACAACATGGTATTGGTCTGTGCACATCAAGAGAGAGTGTTCGTATTTCGTTTGAAGTGCAAAGAATGTGATGTGGAAAACACAATGTGATAAAAACACAATGCATAGACAAAATTGAATAAAATGAAAAAATAACATTTAAAGAAAAGTTTCAAACTAAATCTGAGAGTACAGAAAAGTTACTCACCAAACCTTTTTTTGTTAGTAACCCTTTTTGTGAATTAGGTTCATTTCTAGATGGAAATTTTTTATTTTTCAAATTTCATTTAACAAAATGTGTTCTTTGCTTGCAGCAATAATAAAAAAAATTGAAGCAGAAACAAATTTGTAAACATGCAGGACAAAAGGGTCCAGAGGTTCAAGGTTAACAAGGAAGCAGAAAGTTGATTTACATGACGTTAAGAAACATCTCTAATCATCTTTGTTTCCCGTATGTATTGCACCTGATACATGTTTGTGCGTCGGTTGCCCTACCGTGAACATAAACGGTGGTTGTATGGTTGGTGGCCCCAATAACGTTCTCAGCCAAGCAGGTGTAGTCACCCCCATCCTCCATCTGAACTCTTTCAATGTGCAGACTACCATCCCTCCTCACCGTGACATACTGGTCTGGGGTCACCTAGAAGAAAGCAGGAGGAGAAGAATTTATTAAAATGTGCTCAAGCTTTTTTTCTTGCAAGACAAAGAGACTATACATTTCTTGTTTTTGTCCCTACCAGGCCATAGTTGTGGAGCCATTGCCTGCCTGGCAGTGGATTTCCAGCCAGCAGCACACAGGGAAGGGTTAGCTGCTGGTCCTCGATCACACTGATAACAGGTGGACTCATTGCAATAATAGGTTTAACTTTAAAGAGAAACAAGACAACAATTAGAGGAATTTCTTCAAATAGACTCTAATTTTTGGCAAAGTTTAGATAAAATGTGGAATTATATCTGACACCATATTTGTATTTCCAAGGCTTTACTACAAACAATTCTGCATTAATCCAGACAGCCATAGTGGGCAACTCCTCAAGGGATTTTTCTTTATCAAATGAATGCAATTAGATCCTAACCTTTAAATGAAAAAACTTTTTGCTTTACTAATCATCATGTTTTTTAGTTTTTTCTGTGATGAGTTAAAAATGAAGATCCGCTTTAGTCAAAAACAAAGAATGTCTACAAACATATGAATAAAGTGGTCTAAATCCATTTTAAGCCACAATCTTTTGGTTTCATTAGATGTCTTATTGATAACATACTGTACATTTAATCAAAATGTAATGTGTTTCTATTGAACTTTGGTTGTAATTGGATTTGAATTTGAATAAAACTTAATAAGATGGACTGAACTGGAATATAAAAAGTCTTTGCTTCCTTTATTTAAAGTGAGGATAACTGAGGGTAAGAGAACTGGGACAAATGGTGTCTGACTAGGTTTTATCCCTGTATAGTGGAACGTATCATTGATTGGAAACATTTGATTTAACCCTTATTTAACCATAACCCTGATTTGAAAAACAGAATAAAGTGATGCAGTACCTGCAGAATATGTTTTTGGCAGTAGGTGTATATTCCCTCATCTTGTATAATACAGTTGCAGATATATCTGAAGTAGGGCAATGAAATGTCTTAATAAACCAGATCAAAAAGGTAACTTAAATACACAGCAAACTGTGCAATAAAAACACCACAGGAGCAAGATGTGTATTTATTGGAGACAATAAGTACAAATAAAACATCTGTGGATGTTCTTCCCACTGGATGTTCATGTTCTATGAGGTAATTTAACCAGTAGGGAAAGGGGGGTGCGTGTTTATGTCATCTGGGTGTGTTTGCACTTTCTAACCTTTGGCCCACATTTAAGGACTCAATGTGTTTCCACTGCAGGGAAACTAATAGTAGTTAACAAGGCACATGTGTCCCTAAACATGCACGTTAATTCTCACACGCCTGGGGAAAAGGTCAAAACACAAACAGACTCTGAAAGATACAATGCAGGTACTTAAACAGAGAGAATATACGATAGCATATGGCTATATTTTTCAGAAAAATAGAATTTCATAGTTTAGGACAGGCATACATTTTTGGATAAATATTTTTAAGATATAAAATATATAAATAGATGTATACATATTCAAATAGACATACATATCGTCTGGCTACTGTTAAAAGCTGCAATGTGGTGAAATTATTAGGCAAAACTCCACTGTGGAATTAGCTGTGCTGAACTACAAGATGTTACTTTTACTTAGAAGAGTTTGACAAATTTATTAACAAGCCCCAAACAAAATCCTCACTAACCACACTTTAACTAATTTAGCTTTTTATTTGCAAACAAAATAAATCTTGCTTTAATAAACACATATTCTGTGAAAAGTCTAATAACATCACATCAAAAATAAAAGCATTTCCATAGCTTAGAACGAGTTCCTCATAAATATATAGGGGGCAGTGCATAAGGTAGCCGAAAGTGGACAAACCCGTTAGCCTTACAATTATATAATCATTATACAACAAGCAAAAGATGAATGCAGATCATTCTACCTGCTGTTTTCTGTTAATAAAAAAATAACTGTCCAAACGCCTTATCCAGTGAAAGGAAAGAGTTGTTGTTCATGTTTATGACACTGTACCACATCCATGCACGGTTCTTTGTCGATTTTATTTCATTTAACGCAGAACTAGATGGAGGTAAATCTTACACAGTGGCTTTGAAGAGACAAAGACATGCTAAAGTAAAGTAAAGAACAGCAATGAATATCCTGCTACCATCAATAAGAAGGATGTGAAAACTTTATGGCAATAACAATATCCAACCAGTCACCAGTCATTTTGTATTCACATATATCCTGTTTTATGAAGGCAAACATAGCAAACAACGTTCTTAGCATTAAAAGACACTCTTCTGTTAAGAAACACCTACAATGACATCATGATAATCCAGACATCTTACCAAGTCCTGTCACAATAATGTTAGCCTTGCTTTGGATCCTCCCAAAGCGATTTTTGGCCTCACAGATATACTCTGCTTCATCTTCGACCCATAGATCTAAGAAAAACAAGAAACAATAAATGGAAACACCTGTGATGGTTTTATATGTTCAAAACTGTCTTAAAATACTTACTAGTTATGTGTAGGTACCCATTTCTCTGCGACACAGTGCTATGTGTGCGTGGACGGTTGAACAAAGAGGAACCATCTCCTCTTCTCCATGTGACCTGGGGCTCAGGATACCCATGTGCTTCACAAGGTAAAGTCACATTGGAGCCAATGTCTGCTACTATGTCCGGTGGCTCAAGAGTGAACTTTGGTGTAGCTGGGGTGGTCAGGATTAAAAAATAAGCAATAATGATGAGAAAAAGATAAAAACAGTTTAATTATGTGAAAGTGTATAAAAGCCTGCAGCTGGTCTCTGGTCTGGAATCTGAGACCTATTCCACCCAAAATTCTGATGATATAAAGACATAGCATACCAATAAATCCACAGTCATGAAATTATGGAAACAAACAATAAATCTAGTTGAGAGATTTATTTAAGAAACTCTGTTTTACATCCCAACATCTTATCCCAATGTTAAAATGAGGTTCCTTAACATCCCAAAATATTAGGTTACTGTCATCAGCCCAGTTTTAGTTTGTTTTCTGTTTTGGGGTTTTCTGCAACTTTTGTTTATGTTCATATGATTTATTCTTATTAGGTTTCTCACTTGTGATCTCCCATATGCTTTAGACCTCTGTAGTTATTTAAATTCCCTTTTGAATAAGAAACCTTTGCTATTTATTCTTTTCTGACCTGATCAGGTTCTGAATTCCCTTGCATTCTTTTACTATATATATGTGTGTGTGTATTTATTCTAGATATGTTTTATTTCTTTCTATTAGTGAGATTCTTTTTTTTTATTTTGTTGATTATTTCTCAGGTTCCAGTTCTTAGATATCTGCTTCCGTTTGCTTTTGGTTCTGGATCATTTCATGTTCACCTGTTAGCAGTTATTACCTGCCAATGTCTGCACTTGTTTCAGCTCTATTTTAGTGCTGGCTCGGCATTTATCACTGGATCCTTCTGTGTTTCAGTTTTTGTTGCTCTTTGTCTGCAGTCTTTCCCTCTCTGAGTTATTTTTTCGCAAATAATTCACAAGAATTATCATCATTCCTCTCATCTCTGGTTTTCTGCATGTTGGTTCATCAACCCACAATAAAACATTGAAGATTACATTTAAAAAAAGCTATTTCTCTGTTTGTAAGAGGACTTTCATAAACCAAATTACAAAAATGTCATATATAAAATACAGAAGTGGATAAAATTTCTTCTATTTTAGACTCCTGTTTTAATGCTGTGAAAACCATTCATATTAAATTAATTGATTCTCAACTCATTCTCAACACTGATCAATTATATAAAACCTCGGCTAAAAAAGGATCAATAAAAATACACACAAAAAAAGAATAATGTTTTATCACTGTTTTCTATAATTCCATTGGAAATTATTTTAAGCTTAATTTAATTTCCTGACAATAGTCAATGCGAATAACCATGTGGGATCCTGGCTTCTGTTCTGGGAATCACTGGTTTAAAGTATCTGTCAATGGGGGGAAATATCAACAACACCTTTAAAAAAAACAGCTGCTGTATGACCAATGGCCAAAAACAGCAATATTTTGCAGGGAGATCTTAACTCAGACACAGGAATATGTACTTACTCCACCAGAATCTGCCTTTCTACTTAAATCTGGACATTTTAAAACGATTTTGTGGAATCAGTCCACCAAGAATAAAATTCAATCTTTGTTCATACAATATGCTATATTTCTATCTAATGTTAAACTTGGTGCTTTAAACAATATGAACATGTAACAGATGATTATATGCTGCAGGACATGAGAAGATAAATATTTAGTGAAGCTCAAGGGATTTCTACATAGACTGAATGGATATCAAACCATTCACTGCATGAATATAAAAATGGCTTCCTGATATTTAGCAATACTTACCTCCAACGTCGAGATTTATTTTCAGTGCGGATGAGCCAGCAGCACTGACAGCCACACAAGAGTAGTCTCCTGCATCACCTAACTGGGTTTGCTTTATGGTCAGTGTTCCTCCTGATTTGTCCACCTCCATTAGAGAGGAGGAATGTAGCTGCACATTACCTAAAGCAAAATACAAGTCAAAAAGTTAAAGTTTCTTCTGTAATTTCAATAGTTTGGGGCACCATCAAACATCAAATACGTTACCTTTATACCACCAGATCTCAGGCTTTGGGATCCCAGAGGCTGAACAGGACATCACTGTGGTTTGTCCAATGTTACTGAGAATTTCTCTAAGTGCTGCTCTTACCACGGGAAATTCTAGGAAACAAGAAAGTGCAAAATAATCAGACACTAACTAATCAGGACCATAATAGGCTAAAGGTATTTAGCCTGATGATTTGAAAACTCACCCAAATAGGTGAGGATGGAGGTCATTGTGTCAGTTCCAGCATTATTACTGGCTAAGCAGCCATACACCCCTCCATCCTTCTCCTTTGTGTTTCTTATTACCAGAGTGCCATCAGGAGTCATCCTGTATCTAACAATCACATACAAAATACAAAATGTTTTATTATTTAAGTTTGACAGGGAAAAACTGCAGGAGTAACCCTAATAGTAACCCTCTACTTCCTAAACGTTTTAAAAAGATTTTCACTTTGAACAAAAAAAAATGCTAGTTTTTACCCCATGTGTTGCCTTTGTGTATCCGATAGACTAATTGTGAACTAATTTACAAAGTTTTATTCACCAAACATAAAAATCTCCAATTTTTCTCTGCTGTACTGAATTTAACAGCTGGGCGCAGTTCATGCGAAACCATTTATTCTTTCTTACAGGAGTTAATTTCTGCTAATTAAAAAGTAATCTAAACTACAGCTTGTGATGATTTTATTTGTTTTGCTTTGCTCTAAACAGAAAAATATAGACATTTCAATTCAGTGTTTCAATATTTTTTATGACCTTAAAATCTGCTTATCAAGAGGTCTTTTAACAAGTCGTGGATGAATTGAGGCCTGTGATTGACAGGAGGCCTGTAGCCTGGCCAGCCACACTAACCTAAGTCATGTAAATAGCATATTAGTATGGAAAGCAGCGGATGGAGCCCGATTTCAAAGATTGGACTAAGAGTCAGTTTAGAACCAATTTGATAGCTACGGATAAATGTTTTTTGTTTTTTTGAAAATAAAAGCTCTTACAGCAGCCATTTGTTTAAATTACTGTGATATATGCACAGTTCTTCTAGGGTACAATAAAGGGCATCAATAAAACCTCCACTCCTTATTGTTTACAGAAAAGCCCTGTTTCAGTTTGGGCCCCATAATGTGTGATGATTGGTTCAGTCTGTTTTAGAATAAAGTTTATCGAGCCTTACCAGACTGACTTACACCCTTTGTAAGTCAGTCTGGTAAGCCGCTGACCTGTCCAGGGTTGTACCCTGCCTTTCGCCTGTAGACTGCTGGAGATAACCATCAGCCCCTGTTAGCCTGACAAATAAGCAGCAGAGGCTCTGTTGATGGATAGGTGTCATACATTTGCTGATTTTGAATTCTGACACCTGCAGGGAATGCATGAGTAAGGACGCTTTAATGGCCAGAAAGGTTGCAAATGAAAAACATTGAGCTATTCAACAGGCTACTGTGAAAGACACATATAATTATCATGCATTTTAAGATTGATCAAAGAACAAGAACTACAGAATTTATGTTTGAAGCTGTGTGTACCGAACATGGAAAACATCTAAAGCAAAAACCTTCTTAGCAGTTTAGATAACACTAGTTCTATTAAACCAATGCCTATAATTTACCTGTTTGATGCCATGATGAACATGTCATTGTGGGTCCAGACCAGACGAGGTGGAGGATAGCCACTGGCTGAACACCTGATCCTCACTTCATCTCCCATCATGAAGGTCTGGTTCCGGGGCTCCACTGACACTCTGGGTACCTCTAAAAAAAAATGTTCTAATTATCCAGTAAATTAATCTGGTCCATTTCAGCCACTCTCTCATAACGGAGTTTAGTGAAATGTTAAAATAAAACTTGGGCATTGACATACTGGAGTTAATTCAAGCTCTTTGGAAGATAAAGGAAGGCCTTAAACACATTTCCACACATGAACAAGACTTCTTGCCTTTCAGTGAACTTAGTTCCAGTTACATGATGGAGTAAAGCCTAAAAGTTTATGACTGGTGTAGCAAGAGGAGCGATGACGGCTATGAACTCTATTATTCTTTCACAGCATGTTTTTCTTTAGCAGCTCTTCTACTAAAACATAAAACAATGTGGAATCCAAAGAATCTGAAACTCTCTATAGACCAGCTGTCTGATTTGTGATTGAAAACATTTCTTTTCCAGCATGTGTTTTATGTATTAGATTCTCACTGACAATATTATCTACAGTCTTGCTTTTAGAGGAGTGATGGCAGGAATATTCTTAAAGCACACAACCTGTGTTCATTCACAATGCTTTGGACAAATTTAACTGAGAAACTTTCCTTGTATAACATTTTCTATACTGTCTTAACATATTTTCAGGTTCTATTTTCTCTTTGGAACATTTTCATTATACTTATTAGGGTTAAAAAGCAAAGACCTGTAACGTGCATTAGTTGTGGAGGGATGTCTTATTTACTTGTGGTTTAACTTAAATCACAGGGGATTTCACGTTTTTAAAAGGTCTATACAACATCTAACAGATGGTGCGATTAAATAACCATAGATTCCATAAAAAAGTACCATAAAGACTAAGGAACACAGAAGAATAGTTAGGTGAGTTAGCTGAACTTTAAGAATTTAGAGTATTCTAATTAAGGGCTGCATAATATATCATCATCTCCATATTAAAGCGAGATTAATGAGCTTAAAGATGGTTGCAAAGCACTGTTGAAAATGCTGTTTTAGATGTTTTTACATCCAACTGTTATGATTAGATGCTTTACATGCCAATAATATACCCAGCCTGTTGGATAACATTTTACTTAATTGATGTTAAGTGGATGATTGTGCACGAGATGGTAAATAAAGGTCAAGCAGTGTTGGAGGCAATGATACCAAAATCCAATTTCCTGAGGCAGTCCTGCGATAAAGCATTTAAAAGTTGTAATAGAAATTTAGAAAAATGTTGTTCCTCCTTCAAGCCTTGTCTCATGGAAATTTTCTTGGAAGTATATTTTGTACTAGCTAAATGACCCACGTGGTATTCACACTCATTGTGCGCTGTATAAAAGCTTCGACATGTGAAAGATGTCAGAACGCATCACTTTACATCAGGGAAGCTGATCCACTCATCCCCCAACAACATGCAGTGCAAAATGACAGTATAATTTCTCTTCCTAAAGGTTTACAGCAAATTACAAAAATATCTAGAATTGTGCTGCTTAAAGGTGGTTGCATGTTGGAGTTACTGCGTGGAAACCTGATCCTGAATATCAGAACTAGGAAGATGATTGTAGATTTCAGAAGAAAACGGAACAGGTTTCATCCTGTTAACATCATAGGAGAAGACGTGGAGGAGTATAAATACCTTGGTGTTCACCTGGACAACAAACTAGACAGAATACACAACTGTGAAGCCGTCTACAAGGAGGGACAGAGCAGACTGTACTTCCTAAGGAAGCTTAGGTCCATCAGTGTTTGCAAAAAGATGCTGTATATCTTCTATAAGTCTATTGTGGAGAGTATGATCTCTTCCTCCGGCATCTGCTGGGGTAACAGCATCTGAGCAAGTGACTTAAAAAAGCTCAACGAGCTAATAAAGAGGACCAGCTCTGTTCTAGGAACTCCTCTGGAACCTCTGGAGATTATTTTACAAAGCAGAAGTATTAATAAAGTGAAAAAAATTATGGACAACAGTGAGCATCCTCTGCAGAAGATTTTTAAACAACAACAGAGTGTCTTCACTCCTGCCAACAGCTATCAACACCTTCAGCAATTGCTTAAGAAAAAACAAAATATCAGTCACTACAACGTTTAATTTCCCTTTGGGATAAATAAGGTGTTTTTATATTGAATTTGAATTGAATTAACCATTTAGTTGCTGGGTGTCCCAGAGAAGCTGTGGGTTACAAGGCTTTTACAACAGCAGGGCACAGTGTGAAGCTGGGTTCAGTAAAAACTCTTGGTAGAAAAGGAACTCCGGCCTGCTTCAGCCTTACGGACATCATTACATGACAGAAACATACATCAATGACACTGGTCACATTGGGATTACAGCCTTCAGGAAAAGAACTACAAAAAAACAAAAGTTACTCAAATGTAGAGAGCAGCTGAAGCTGTCCATTATGAAACCCAAATTAATAAGGTTTTGTTGATACAAACACGCAATTATTACCTTGTACTGTGAGATATATCTGATCTGCAGTCTTTCCTCCTTCATTTGCAGCAATACACTGGTACCAGCCTGAATGATCTGGGGTCACATCAGACACCTGGAGTGAAAGGTTGGCAAGTATATTTACTTGTGGGTCCAAGCGGGCATCATAGCCCCCCCGCATCCAAGTGAGGTTGAAGACAACGGTGCTAACGACGTGGCAGGTCAGGACAGCATGATTGCCGGGGGAGACAGTAACATTTCTTTCAACAGTGATGGCAGGAGGAGGTTCTAAAAATAAGCAATGTTGTAATTATTTAAAATGGATATCACATAATCATAAGAGCAACATATTCTCTGACAGGTGTTTGTCATTCAAGGTTGAAAGTTTGAAATGCACAACACAGATTCAAAAAGTTTGATACCAATCCAACATGACCATTCAGACAGCAGATTTTTTACCACACATGAAAGTGTCTCAAATCGGATTTTTTTTTTTGTTTTAGGTGTGTGTGAGAAAAGATGTGAGCTGCATAGCATAGACAAAATATCTGCTGTGTAAATGTAGTCAAAGACTGGGTGGAAGGTTCAGCTTCTAGCAGTTCAGAAGTTTATTAAAGAAAATCTGGTAGAGACATGAGCTTTCCTTGCAGCAAAGGGTAGTTCTACCAAAAAAATACTTTTAAGGTGCTAAGTATAGGTGAATAGCACACTTTGTGCATTTTTAAAACAAATTATTAAAAAAAACAAAAGCTATTTTATTTCCATTTCACAAATACCAACAAGATATATAGAAGTTTGTGTTTGAAACATGACAAAATGAGAAGAAAAATGAATAGGTAAAGTAAATCAACATGAAGATCCTTCTTGTCCAGCCCTGCAAGTATTATGTGTACTAACAGGTTTCTGTGTGCTAGTTTGTAAACAATCCTCTAAACAATTGAATAGTAAACAATCAAAAAGTTACCACGAGTGCCTGTCTTGTCTGACATATAATGCATTGGTACATCACCCAAGTGTGATGTTTATTTTGTTTACATTCACATGTGTTGATTGGAGAGCTGATAAATGAGATGTTAAAAAACACTGTATGTTTATCAGAGGCTTTTTGAATCTTTGCTTACCTGACACATCTAGGAAGGTACGAGCTTGTCCTGTTCCAGCGCTGCTAATGGCAGTGCATTCGTAGTGGCCCTCGTCCTTCAAAGTGACCTTTTCTATCTCCCATGACCCGCTATCTGATTCACTGGAATTAGAAGAGTCACAAATATTGGAGCAGATATCAAATCCATAAAATAAATTAACCAGATTTTGTTTGTTGTAAGTTATCTAAACGTTTTCCTTGAGTTAATTAAGATCATGTGTGGTTTAATGATTTGAAAACGATGTGAGGAAGTAAACTTATATTATTACTGCTTTACATGGACGCCTTTAGGCCTATTTTGAGACGAAACAGACAAAATGGCAAAGGTGGGGAAAAGACTGAGGCTGACCGGGAGTAGGACACATCGGTACATCAGAGAATCCTGCAATGGACACAGAGCTAAGAGAAGCTACGGCTGGCTGGAGCGTGCCTCTAGAGGCTAACTGTGGCAGATGGAAGGAGTACAGTGGGGGATCAGCAAAGTTTACCCAGGCAGACAGGGAAGCGAAACGGGGGAGAGAAGCGATCATCCAACCATTAGCGATGGGAGGAAGAAGAAACAGTCTTAGTGCTAAATTAAAATGGCTTTTTGAAAAGCCACTTTAAAACCTCTTAATAGCAATAACATCATTATTTTCTCTATCTTCCATTTTTAGTAAAGAAAACATGTTTCTCTCTGCTGACTGCTTCACTGTAGCTCACAGCCACATCTTGTCCCTGATTGTTTTACGCAACGCAAATTTAAACCAAAGTTCAGATTTAAATTCGCCGCGTTCACCTTACATATTCCAGATCCACCCTCTAAATAGAGATAACATGGGAATCCTCCGGTCCACCCGTGAAATTCACGTCCACTGTGAATGCACCTAATGTCAACAAACTGTTTATCTTGGTTTAATTCAGCATCTTAAACTGTTTAATTATTCAATCTTGAAATTAGTATTTTATTCATATTGCAACTGTACACATGAGTAACATTTACAATAGTATTGATGGCTACCACATTTAAAAATGCTGAAATCCATTTTGTGAGGTGCATAAGAAACATGATAAAGAAATACTTCTATCCCGAAGGGCCAGGAAGGAGAGGCTTAGGAAGGGGAGGACAGCTGAGACTCTGAATCTAATCTGTAGTTTTCTACACAAAAGCTGTGTTTCAAAGTTAAAACTAGGAACATGTTTACATTTAGCTAATTGAAACTTTTCACATGTACGCACATTTTTGTCCTTATAAAAAGGTATCTGAAAGACAATCCATTCATAGCTGCAGACTGATGATACATCAACATTATAAGAGAATAAAAAATGTGATTAAAAGAACAGTGTGTAATAAATTTGCTTAGAATTAGTAGTTTATAAATACAGAGGAGATGGTGAACCAAAGGGAGACACCATGTCACCAGACACCAGAGACAAAAACCAAAAAAAAGTAATAACTTGGAAAAAATGACATCTGTGCAGTTTTTAACAGTTGGATTCAAGTAGTGAGGAGGGAGGGCTTCAAAACAAACAAGTTTGAGGCCTTTCTGCTGGATGGGTAAAGTTTTTAACAGTAAAGTTTATTTTGGCATTAAGTTAGTCAATGAGTCACAGTCAATGAGTTACACTGCAACTTGTTATCAGTTGCTGCTGCAAAAGTCAATCACACAGGTGACTGCAAGCTTCTTCTAGCTCTGTTATCAAAGAGATTTTCTATAGTTTTTCATAATTTATTGTAGATTATATATCAAGCGTGATAAATCCCACTCTCTCCTCCTTAGTCTGTCTGTTAGTCTACACTGGACAAGCTGCAATGCAATAGTTATTAGCTGCTGTTATTTTTCACCAAAGTTGTACCAGATGGCGACTATAGGCTTCTTTCAGTTCTTTTATCGGAAACCATGTAACACATTCCTTTTTTTATTCTAGCTGATATAAAAAGGGGACTGAATTTAATGTGACTCCTATATTCAGAGGGTCGAATGTCATGCCAAGGCGTGACGGTGAGACACCAGTCTGTTCGTAATTCATCTAGGAGACCACTAGATGGGGGTAAATCTTACACACTGTCCCTTTAAATGCATCCAAATTTAAGAAATTAGAATATAATCTCAAAGTTCATATTTTCTGGTGACCTAATTTACTAAGTAAAACAGGCTATATGGATTAATAACATATGCTGATGTGTTCAAGCATCTTAAAATACTATTCATGATGATTTTCAAATTAAAGCCAATAAGAGAAACTTTTATCATTAAGATATTACATCAGATCTAAAAAAATGAAATTTATAGTGATGAAAAATGAAACACAGCTGAAGCAAATGTAGGTTTAATACTAATTTAAAGTCTGTTTTATTTAGGACTTCTAATCTAACAAAACAAGCCTCAATGGAGTCCTTATTCTAATTTATTGAAGAGGAATCTAAATATGTCACCTGAAGAGTTGGTCCACTCCGAGTTGCTTTCCATCTCGGCTGAAACGCAGAGTAAAAGGTAGCAAACTCTCCACCTGGCATCTGATAAATCCTTTCTGCAGGTAATAACCATTAGTGGTAGTTGGCATTATCACTTTGGGAGCATCTAAAAGGAAGACAACATAAAGACAAAGATAATTACATTTAACAGCAAACAGGCCGTCACGGGTATTGTGGGTAACAATGTACATCACCAACCAGGTACAATGCTGGAGAAAGAGACACTGGAGACTCTCTGGAACACAAACCCCTGGCTATCAAATCCTGTAACCCTCAGGAAGAAAGCCTCTTTGGGTGGGATGAACTCTGTGATATTCCAGAGGTTGTATGGCCGTTGTTCTGGGTAATACCTGATGGGCAAAGTTTTGATAACCTCTCCGGTAATGGTAAGAAGCTCTAGTCTGTCAGGCCGAGCAGGAGGGGAAAGTCCAGTGATGTTAAGAAGGATGTGAGTAGGAATACCTAGGAAGTCAAGATTATGGGTGATTACTTCCATGCCCAAAGTCTTTCAATGGAAAAAGAGGAACATTAAAAATCTTTGGTACTGGTTGCATAAAGCATGGAATGGTTGTCTATACTCACCTTGAACTGGCCTACTGGATGTCATTTTAAAATCCAGGGTGGACTTTCTTGAAAATCCGGCACGGAAATCAATGGTGCTAAGACCTGAAATCCGGACTGAGTGCCTCCCTTTACTCGAGGTCTGCAACAAAAACAGAAAAACATTGTTTGGCTGATTGAATTAACTACACAACAACAGTATTATGAGGCCAAATCGTTTTTTTTCTGTTAAACTATCATAAACACAGCAGTTTCATTAAACTAGTTGTTGCATTAAAAGCAGTGTGGAGAGGCCTAATGACAGACTGGGCTTTACAACTGTTGAGTGGCAGCCCACAGTCCAAACGAGTGCAGACAAGACACCACAATGACAAAGTTCCTGTTGACTGTCAAACATCTCACGACCTGAGCTGATAAAACAGCTGCAGCTTTGGGCTAACCAATTTAGACTGATGCTCACAAATCATGTAAGCCCAATTACTATAATCAAAGTGGATAATGAGGTCTTCATTGGGTGGAGGTCTTTTGAAGTCTGCAGCAATAAAGATGAAATAATTATTCTCAAGTACATGTTTGTGAGATGTGGAAACTCCTCACCTTAGGTGAAACATCTTGATGGGGTTACACTTGCAGGGGGGTGTGCTACTCTCAACTGTCATTTACTAAACAATTGCACTAAATGAAAGAGAATACTTGCACTCTCTATATTTAACAATGATTGCCAAACCCAACTAAATCACACCACACAAAACAGTGCAGATGCAACAGGCAGAGGAATGATTTTCTTAGCTACTGAAGAAATAAGAATTTTAGAAAGTAGTTATTGTTTTCTAAAAATCTTAACAGATTATGAGACCCTGACATCAGGGCCTGTAACCTTGTTTTTTTATTACTTTGAGTGTCACATCTATTTTCACTCTGTTACTTTCTACTTCTATTCTCAAATTCTGTATTATTCGCTAATTCAACTTTATGTTCAGTCTTGTATTCATACCTGTTACATCAGTCCTTGTCCTCTGTTTAGCCCTAATACAATCCTCAAGGGAGACATCAGATACTTACATTAGGTTTCACAGATGATAGATTTGGGCATGTTTTTTTAGGGTTTAGTCCTGTTTCTTTCCTAGGCAGCTTTGGGTTCAGCTTTTCCTGTGACTAACTTTATTTTCTCTCTCTTTTATCTTTTATTTACTTCAGAACCAACTCAGAGCTCATCTGCTTAACTGTTTGTTTCCTAGTCAGAGCTAGTTTACCATAACCTTCTCAAATAGAAAGTATTTATGGATTAAGGATTCTATTTCCTAACAGCACCTCATAAACTGGGTCAGCCTTCCTGGTACACCACTCAACTGTTTTAAATCCTATTTGAAGGACAAGGCCTTCAACATCTGACACCACAAAAATCACATGTGGTGTTCCCAAAGGGTCAATCTTAGGGCCCCTCGTATTCAATATCTACATGCTCCAGACAACACAAGTTACTATAACTATACAGTAGACAAACCCCTATACATTAAAATGTCATCAGATGACTATGAACTCATGCAAGTGCTGGGTAAATGTGTAAAAGGCATGGATGCATGGATGTGTCAATGGTTTCCTCGGTTTTATCAAAACCAAAGTAATAGTTTCAACAAGTAAAAACACCAATCTGGCTCTATATCTGGGGCAAGTGATGAATTTAGATCTGAATCTTTAGAAGCACATAAAGACAGAAAAAGTTGGCCTTATATCATCTAAAAAACATCTCCAGGATTAAAGGATTAATGTCTCAGCAGGACCTTAAAAAACTAATTCAGACAGCAGCAGCTAAAGGCTGCTGCCATGATCCAAAAAGTGGAGCGACCTCAGTTCTAAAGACCTCCCACTCGCTCCCTGCAGAGAATAGACTTTAAAATACCTATGTTATTCTATAAATTAATGAATGGCGTAGTACTAAAACACATTGCAGACCTGTAGTCAGTGGATCAACCATCCAGACCCCTCAGGTCTTCTGGCTCAATTTTACTTTGTGCACCTTGAATCGGAACCAAATACTGGGAAGAAGCAGCTTTGAGTTCTTTAGTCGACTAATCTGGAACAGAAAACTGTAAGCACACTGAAACCCTCAGTTGTTTTAAATTGAGATTAAAACCTATTTGATTAGAGTGGCTTCTAACTGCTATGAAACATTATAAGTTATAGTTTGTGGCCCAAATCTTTTTCTTTACTTTTATTATTAATAATTCAATTTTTTGTACTATTTCCTGTTTTTGTATCATCATACAATAATCAAAAACTTTCAGGCAAACTCTCTGCTTGATTTAAATGAACTGTCCCTCTAAAGTTTTTTTGCAAGCAGGAAGAATTGTTGCAAGGTTTGTGAATTTACTAACTCAATGCGTCTGGTTCTGAAGCAAAACAAGCATGGCATTGCTAGTCGACATACCTGAAATTATCTGAAAACAATCTGATTTTTTGCACATAATCACTGCCTGCTCCATGTAACACAGGCATGTCCAAAGTCGGTCCTGGAGGGCCGCAGTCCTGCAGGTTTTAGAGGTTTTCCTGCTTCAGCACAGCTGA
>JAUZNJ010003540.1:0-18564 GCA_034780135.1 Jordanella pulchra | reverse complement strand
AAAAAAACCTCAAGTGAGATAATCCTCTTTTTTTCCCATTCAGATATAAATAAGGATTTCTACATGATTAACGATATTTAGATGCAAAAATGAGTTATTTCATACAAATTCATGTGTTTTTTTGTTATTATATTTATATGGAAATAAATATAAATAACAATCATCGTTAGGTTAGAAAATATTTTTGGACAGCTAAACGAAAAAATATAACATCTTACAGAAGATAATATAATCACCCTTTTTATGCAAAAACTTTTATTATTATTATGAAAATAGAAAAAAGACGAGTGCTCTTTTTATAAATAAAGTAAATAAAAATAATCAGGAATGTTGATTTATAAAAGGTCTTGTAACAGATGCAGCTCTAAAGAGTTTCATTTAAAATAAAATGGCTGGTTGGATTGTAAAGGTTACAAACACCTGTTATTTACCAGGTTGTTTTTGCTCATTTTTTGTTTATTGGTGGATATCAGGCTGAAACTTGTCTGATCTCAACAGCCCATTAACTCCTTTATCTTTCTTTTATGTTTTATCTCAGCTCTTGAGTCCAAGTTAGTCAGTCAGTTCTGTGAGGACGAAAATGGAGCCTTGATATACAACCGGATAACAAACGGCTACAACGGCCAAGGAAACAACGGCTACAATGGCAACAGGATCGGTTCTGGGAGCTACGCCACTGGTGGTTATGGATACAGGCCAATACCTCAGCAGGACCTGCTCAACAGCCAGCGGACCGGCTTTAACTCTGGTTCTGGTACCGAGAGCAGTAAAGGATCCAGCACTGTGGATGTAAGGAACACAGCACAGCAGACATACCTGCAAATTACTGAGGCTCAATAATCTGTTTGCTTTTGTTTCCTCAGGGTACAGGAGGGCAACGTGTGACCACAGTGATAACCGACAGAGGACGTGAACGGGGGGACACATTTAACCGTGACACCTCAGTCTACAGAACTCCACCTCCTGCCAGAGAGGACTCCTCTGGTAGCAGAGTTTCTTCCTCATCCTCATCCTCCAAAAATATAAGCACATCATCCTCAAGTGTTTCTGTTAAATATGTGCCTCCACCAAGGCCAGCTCTTCCTAAAGGTAAACAAAACCCCACATCTCCTCTCTCTATAGAATTTCACATATGCACTTATCTTCTGAGGAAATTATTTTGAGTTTTTCAAATTGGTTCTTTTCTCCCAAAAGTCTGAAACCAAAAAATATATTTTTTTCAAGCTTGCAATTTGTGTTTCCACTAAAATAAAGAAGAATAAAAATGAAAAGGTCTAAATTTAGCTTGCAGTTTCTGCATCAATGAAGTGAAACAGTGGGGAGGTTTGAATCACTGAAAATGAAAAGACTACCACACAAACTTTTTAAATAAGCACATTTGCCTTTTATTTAAGTAGGTAAAAAAAGATATGCCAATGGAATAGGATTCTGATGCATCTAAATTATCTAAATTATCATATTTCAAGTGCATTATATTAAATTATCTTATTTTAGGAGCAATATTTACCTATTTTTAAACTCATTTTTGCAGTGTAAAATCCATTGTAACTCTGGAGAAGCTGTAGAGACCCAGAGCTCAGGTGGGAGAATCTGTTTAAAAGGACAATTATTAATCGCCCTCTACACAAAAAAAGACCTTTACAAAAGAGTTGTAAGAAGAAATCTATTGTTATGAAAAGGTCGCTAGAGCAAAGCTGAGTTTTCCTGATGAATCGGCGGCTGTATTTTTTCTCCTCTTTGTAAAAATGCTATGTGTGATGAAAACGAACTCCTCTGATCACTCTAACACAACATTACTTCCAATATGTTTTTTGGGGGAAAGTTACAAGGAAATCGGTCAGAGCTGATGATAAGATGGGTAGTGAAAACCAAAAAACAGAGCAATACTGCAAAAAGAAAGCTGTTAGAGACTGTAAAATGCATGCAACTAGAGCTGTAGAGCAAAGGTTAAGATGGAATCAAATGTGAATTTATGGTTCCTCTTCATCCATGTATGCAGAACAAATAAAACTCCCTTAAAAGGCTTTTAATGCACCAGTTATATTAATCTTTACTGGTTTACAACTAATATAAATTCAAATAATTCCCTCCAAACAGCTACAGCTGGGAAAATCACGTGAAAAATGAAGCAGCCACAACTGCTATTAATACAATGCTGAAACCCTCCACTTCTAACAGTTAAGTCAGAATCATTACAGGGGTCTGCAGGAGTCCCTGCAGTGACGTGACATGATTAGAACCTCCAGTAAAGTGGCGGTCTGGTGAGTTTAGTGAGCCAGTGGCAGAGAGGGCACAGCTTTGCTTGATGTATCCTTCATGCTGCGTGTGCAGCGAAGCGAGGAACAGTGAGGCCAATTATTTTTGAAGTAGTGTGGCTATTATTGTGGAACCGGCTTCTCCCTGAAGAAACGGAGCGGAAATGGTCACTCTGGGGGTATTTTTTTTTTTTATGTGTGAGTATGTGTGTGTTCTTACTCCTTATCACACGACATCTTCCTGCAGAGACCGTACCCTTGGACCCTCGCTGTGGGCTGGTTCTGGATCAGGGAACATGTCGAGAATATAACATCCGCTGGTATTACGACAAGCAGGCCAACGCCTGCGCTCAGTTCTGGTATGGAGGCTGCAAAGGGAACAGGAACCGCTTTGACACGGAGGAGGAGTGCAAGAAGACATGTGTGGTTTCCAGAGTCACAGGTATACCTTCCCATTACTACACATGCATCACACCAGACACCTTCTATTGAAGTACTGACCTTACTGTATGTTTTGTCCCTCCAGCAGCCTGAGCGATGGCGTTCATCCTACACCTGCTGTAGAAACTTCAAGGAGTCGTACAATGCAGCCGTTTCCCACCAGATCACAGAAAGTTGGGTTCCAGTTTCTCAGGCAAACACGTCCACCTTCAATTTCCAGTATTTCCTTTGTATTTTTGTTACCATGGAGATCTGTGATCGTTGCTACTCAGGTATACAGAGGAGTGCACCTGTCTGCTCCAGCTTTCCCGCATCTACAGTTCTGTATGTTTTATTTCCCTCACACTCAATAGTTACTGTGAACACAGTGAAAAGACGGACTGTTTGCCAAACGATTAAAACCCTGGAACGTAACAACAGGTTCTAACAGCCAGAGACAATCAGCGCCTTAGATTTTTGGTTCCATGCAGTCAGACTCTCAAGCAACCTTTTAACTGATCTTGTGTCTGCTCAAATGATTTGAAGGTCTTTATTTTATTTTTTTAAAGGACGTCACTTTCTGCTAACTCGTATTAAGTGTATTAAGGTACAAAGAAATACAGAAACATCTGCAGATTTACATCTTCCTGAATATTGAATTATCAGACTGATTAATAATCATTCAACTGGTGATTTTAGTCAATTTATATATGTGTATATATAATACACACACATATATATACATATATGGATATATATTAATGTTTACCAATACATGCATACAACACAATCGTGGCACGGTTGTGGTTCTCAAAGATGAAATGCCAAAATTAAATCAGCTTGGTGTTAGTTTAGCTAAATATAAAATACAAGCACATTAAGGCAGCTAAGTTTCCCCGATCCATAAAGCTGTACTGTACATAATACAAGTCACATTAAATGTGCTAAAGGCATTTCGTGGATTTATCGCAGGCTGATTTTTTTCTACGTCATAAAAAAACTTCTATTTTCATGATTTGCCTGGACTCCCTAGAGGCATTTTAAATAATTTAAAATGAGTGTTTCAGTAGAACAAAGAAACAAAACTTATGCCAGAACTTGTGGAGAAGATTATGCAGGAAAACCGCTGAACTTCTTGAAAGGACCACACCTCAGTGCTATTGAAAAGTTCATGGTTACAGTCTGAAATCAACCAATTTAAATCAGATAAATAATGTCTTGTCAGAATCATACCAACAATCGTTGTGTTTGTGTGTTTTTTTTAACCATTACAACCTAAAGAAAAAGCATATTGGCCCCAAATGATGCATCATCTTGCCAACAATGATGATGCATCATTTGGATGCAACACCTCCAAGCAAGAATAGAATCTAGATGATTGAGGTAAAGTTGACGGCTGCTACACCTCCGCATTATTGAGGGAATGTAGAGAGGCTAATTTCTGAGTGGGTGTGAAGTGGGTTAATATAATACAAGGCTTGATATTCAACATCCCTGCTTTTACTTTCCAGATGTGTCCAGTTCAAGTAGAAAGTTCAAAGCATTGTCTACAGATAATCTCCTTTTCTATGTGTTTTTTGGAAAAAAACTACTGTTCACACATTATCAATAACTTTCTATTTTTGAAACGATCGTGTACATTTGTTTTCTTCTTGTTTTATCCGTTTCTTTTACTTGGAGTAAACTTTAAAAACTGACGCACACATCGCCCTCTACTGGGCAACATATGTTCCTACCACTGAATTTGACGCTTCAGTTACAGTGGGAGGCTGTTTGATGTTTGACTTGGATGTACTGATTTCAGAAACTTACTGTACTGTGTAATGTCTAGTTAAAAATGTCAACTGTTTAAATAAATCTGATCTTAATTAGAATATGTAAAAGTTACAGTGATGATCAACATTTAGGGGGTTTGGAATTGGACAAAGTTAGATCATTAATTTGACATTGAAGTCCATTTTTAATGAAACGTGATCCTTTGACATCAACATTAAACTAAAAACATTCATACTCCTTTCATTTTTTCTCCACATTTTGAATGCAAACCTAAATTCATTCTGTTTAGAGTTTCTGTAAATACCAAACCGAAGTAGTGCCGAATTGTAAAGCAAAATTTTACAAAGAGTAATCTTTTTTTAATACTTTATTTTTAATAACATTTCTATACAAAGAAAAACACAACACTAACATAAAAAAGGAAAAAAAATAATTACATAAAAAAACAACAAATAGTAATCTTAAAAGTTGTACATACATTGGTAGTTAACTTACTTTACTTTGATAGCCTAAATAAAATTTAGTGCAAACAGATGCTTTGAAAACCCACTTAATTAGTTAGAAAATAGTCAATTTGCTGTAATTTTGTTAGACAACATTTGTAATTAATCACTCGATTGAAGGCCGAACAGGTCAAAGTTGTTAAAGAAGTATCCCAGGCTTTAAACATATCACAGTACTCAGTTCAGTCATCATCTGAACATTAAAAGAGTGTGGCACAACAGGAAAACTCATGAGACGTCACAAAGGCAGCCAACTGGCAGAACTGCAAGCGGAAGGTTCAGATCAGAGCACATTAATGTGGTAAAATGGCCTAGTCAAAGTCCAGATTTAAATCCAATTAGTAATCTGTCGTTACTTTGACACAAATTCACCTATTAATTAAAGGTAATGTAACCTTCCCCTCTATCTCATCTTAAAATGCACAACTTTGTTTTTCTTTTCTCACACATATAATTTCTTTTTTTTATTGTGGTAAAATGAAATGTAAAAATCTGTTCTACAATACTTACTTTCCCCAAATATCACTGTCGCTTTAAGAAATTAGCAGGCCTCTCTTACGCACATCAGCTCTCCCCTTCTGCTTAAATTACACGTTAGAGGCTCCTCGACATGTGCCGTAGTCTGATCTATCTTTAGTGCAGCTCACAAGAGAAACGCTACCTAACTCGACGGTCCTTTTAAACTTCATCAGGTCGCAGAAATACAACAGAAAGAAATAATCACTTCAGTCAGGGCACCTCTACCAGTATAGAGGCTGCAAGCAAGCAGACATCACCTGTTTCAGTAAAGCAAGGGGAATAAAAAGAATTTCTAATTTCTAAAATTGTCATATGCAACCGATGTGTTAAGAGAGGTTTGAATGAAGAGCTTCCTATTCCAACGCACATACTCTGCTTATTTGAGGAAATTGCTGCTTGTTCGTGTGACTCTCACCTGTTTTTTTCACAGCTGCCACACTAAGAACTTTTTAGGTCCAATTATAGCATAGCGTTCTGCAGCCCTTGCCAATTAACGCTGAGATGGGTTAAAAGAAAACAAAGGCTGGGTGACATAAAAATAATTACGAAATCAGCTGTTCAGTCACATGTTAAGGTAAACAAAACTTTTATCCACTAAGTGATAACCCAGCTAACCCAGAAATTCATGAGATGAGAGCTTAATAAGCATACGACAGTTAAAAAGAAGTTTAATGATCAAAATTGTTTGCTATAATTTGAGGAAAACAATTGTAAAACTGAAAGTGCTCATTAAAATGTCAGAGACAAAACTTGTCTATTATAGAGCAGAACTTCCCTTCTCATTTGTTTGGTTTATATGTGGTTTTAAACTTCATTTAGGGCTGATTGTGTGTTACGGCTAAAAACTGGGGGTAGGCTCCATGCAGCCTTTGCATGTGGACAGAAAAATGAATCAACTTCTGAAGATGAGTTTACGTTTTTAGATATGACAGCAACTACTATGACTATCATCCCATTTATATTTAACTTAAGGTATAAGGGAGCTATTTAGGGGCTTTGACAGCATTGTCTTTCTCTGGGAGCTGAATCACGGTGGCATGTCTCCAGCCGAATATCCCAACAGTTGCTACTTTCAGTCTGCAGCAGCAGGTGCTGAAGACCAGGCCTGAGCTGTTCTCTGATTTGTCCCATTGAGATTCCACTGAGGCTGAAGCATGCTGGGGTTAGTGAGGGCTATATTTAGAGGGGGGGGATTAAATTGCTCAGTCTTCATGCCGGGAACCCTTTCTCTGTTCAGCCTTTTCCAGCCAGGACTAACTGCCAAAAGGACCTTTGGCGACCAGCTCCTTCCGTTGTCCATAGACGCTTTTGTTTTCGTCGCTGTTACCCCTCTTGATTAGCAATGGACCCCAACGCCATCAAGGAGGAGCTGCGTCTGTTTCAGAGCACCCTGCTTCAAGACGGCTTAAAGGAGCTTCTGAATGAGAACAAGTTTGTGGACTGCACCCTGAAAGTGGGTGACCGCAGCTTCCCCTGCCATCGGCTAATCATGGCCGCATGCAGCCCTTACTTCAGAGATATCTTCTTTACAGAGGATGGGAAGGAGGTGGAAAACACCAAAGAAGTGGTCCTAGAGGACGTTAACCCCTCTGTCCTGGACATGATTATCCAGTACCTCTACTCGGCTGAGATCGACCTCACGGATGACAATGTTCAGGATATAATCGCTGTGGCAAACAGATTTCAAATTCCCTCTGTCTTCACAGTCTGTGTCAATTATCTGCAGAAGAAGCTGTCACTGGGTAACTGCATGGCCATCTTCAGGATGGGCCTGGTGCTCAGCTGTCCGAGACTCGCTGTTGCGGCACGAAACTACATCGCAGATCGTTTTGAGCTTCTTCATCAGGATGAGGAATTCCTCAAGCTCGCAGCTCATGAACTGTTTGCTGTTATAGGTGGAGACTCACTGAATGTTGAGAAAGAGGAGCTGGTGTACGAGGCGGTCATGGCCTGGGCCCGCCATGATAAGGAGAAACGCGTTAAGGTCCTAAAGGATGCTTTTAACTGCATCCGCTTCCGACTGATGCCGGAGAAGTACTTCAAAGAAAAAGTAGAGAACGAAGAGATCGTCAAAGCTGACCCAGAACTCCTAAAGATGATTCAGGTCATCAAGGATGCCTTCAAGGGAAAACTCCCAGACAAACCTACGAAAAAGGAGGGCGAGGAGGGGGCTGGCAAGGAGGGAGAGGAGGAAGACAGCCCATTCCCCGGGTTCCTCAACGACAACCGCAGACATGGCATGTTCGTCCGCGACTTCATCCTCATGATCAATGACACAGCAGCCGTGGCGTACGATGTCAACGAGAACGAGTGTTTCCTCGCTGCTATGTCAGAGCAGGTCCCCCGTAATCACGTTAGCTTAGTGACGCAAAAGAACCAGCTGTACATCATTGGAGGACTGTTCGTGGACGAGGATAACAAGGACGTGCCTTTACAATGTTATTTCTACTTGGTGAGTCTTTCTGAAATTGTGCAGATAAAATGTCTGACATGTTGCGGAAACATACAGCTTCCTAAATAAGATGATCCTGAAGATGAAAACAACGAAACAATTAGCTTAGCATAGCTGGAAAAGCGATGAAATCATCTAAAAATCTTTAGCATTTTATAAATATTTTGACTTAAGTAAATATCAGATATGATCACACCTTTGATTAAACGTGAGATAAGAATTGAAAAATCTTTAGGTTTTAAAGTAAATTATTTGGTTTGTCTCTCTCCAGTAAAATTTACTCTCTTTTCCCACCAAAATGACAATTTAAGCGATCCACTCTTTAGCCATTAATAGCGTCACATTAAGCTGACAAAATTAAAGTTGTTGTTAGTTTTTTTATCAATAAAAAATGTATATCAGAAATACCAGGAGTCTGTTAATATATCATTCAAGATGTTAGGAAACAAACTGAAAACAAACAAAACCAACTGAAAATGTCTCTTTTCTTGGTATTTGTTTATTCAGCATTAAAGCACAAGGGTTAAATCACTGAACAAATTGATGGAAAAGGTTTTACATAAATAATATAAACATGGGTCCTTATGAAGGTTTTCTTTTATTGTGCCTTTTCTTCCCTTCGTAGTTTGATCCCCTCACATCTGAGTGGGTCGCCATGCCACCCATGCCTTCTCCAAGATGCCTTTTCAACATTGGGGAGAGTCAGAACCTGCTGTTTGCCGTGGCTGGAAAGGATCTCCAGACCAACGAATCTCTGGACACCGTAATGTGCTACGATGTTGAGTTAGTGGTATTACTTTTTTTCTGCCATCCCTTCATTTCATCTTTCCTCTCGCTCTCTCTCCCTCTCTCGCTTTGTGAATGTTTTTCAGGTGATAATTAACTTCTGGTGAAAAAAAAACTCTCTTTACAACTAAAAGAGTGTTTATAAATCTCACATACTCTAATTAGCTTTGCCTCATTTAGTACATGCAAATGAATAGCATGTAAATCTTATGTGTAAAAAAAACAAAACAAAAAAAAAACACATCAAATGAGGAGCCAATGCTACAACTGAAGTGTTCAATAAACATGGATGAAGATGTACCCAAATATTACACCATGTCTTTAGATTTTAACACTGTGGCCTTCTTTAGGAAAATGAGATGGACTGAAACCAAAAAGCTTCCTCTTAAGATCCACGGCCACGCTGTTGTGTCACACCAAGGACTGGTCTACTGCATAGGAGGAAAAACAGATGACAAGTAAGTTTTTGTGCTCAAGCTAAGGCCACAAACTGCTGCTGTTCCTGATCTATCATCCAACTAGCCAGGAACACTACGTGATTCACATCCCAGACAAAAATCTCAGAGCAACATCCCAGGGTTTTTCTAATACACAGCAATAGCAGAGAATCCTCATCCTCTTTTATAGCTATAACACAGCTACCGTTTATTGCTACAGCCTGCGGGTACAGCACTATGTTAGTGCACATGGTGCAATCACAGTGATCCGCAGGGAGACTGACCTCTGCAAACTTAATTTGATGTTATGGCAAATGAACGAATTTGAATTAAATGGTGTAACTAATTGTAGACCAATCAAATAATGCAAATATTTCAGCTGTCAGTTACCTATTCAGGAAAAAATAGGTCTGTTTCTCCTGCTTTAAATTTCAAATAGCGAGGAGCTAAACTGAGTTATTACATTAAAAAAAATCAGATATACAAGTGACAAATATTTTTATTTCTTCAGTTATTTACTGTTACGTATTACAGCCCTTTAAATATTTTTTGGGGTAAAAAAAAAAGGCTACAACTATTCCCTAAATTTAACAATTATTTGGTTTGTTGTGTTGGTCTGTAACACAGATTCCTAAAATACACTGAAATTTGTGGTTGTTATTAGATAAAATGTTCACTGATTCTAATATTATTCAGAGTCTATCTGAAAATCGATTCTGAGGTTTTAAGTTTCCCCGGTCCAGTCTCATGTTGATGCTTGCATGTTTTATTTTTTTCTTGGTGGGTTTTGTATATTTGTTATCCTAAAAGACAGACAGTTTTCTGATGTGTGATGTGAAATTATTCCCGAATATTATCTGTTCTTTGACAGCTTTTTACCATCAGTTTTACCCATGTTTATTCCTGCTTGTGAACCTACAGCAAAGCCCTCAACAAAGTGTTTGTATACAACCACAAGCAGTCTGAGTGGCGGGAGATGGCGGCCATGAAGACATCCAGGGCCATGTTTGGAGCAGTCGTCCACAAGGGCAAGATCGTGGTCGCTGGGGGAGTAAACGAGGAGGGCCTCACAGCTTCCTGTGAAGCCTTTGATTTAACAACCAACAAGTACGTATGAATCATAATCTAATAATCCTTTATTTTTCACATTACTAACAGTATTAATGTCTACTATCTTATAAAACCTTGTATAGCACAAATATTACTGAATACAATATTTAAAAATATTTTTGGTTTACCTTTTTATGAATAAAATCTTGCTTTAGTACAATACAATTAACATATTTTAAAACTGCCATGGCTTCTTCTGCTGATTGTGTCTTTTTTTAATCAGAAAAGAGGCTGTTTGAAACTGCTATTTTAAAGCTAGCCATAACACGCTGTAGCTAGCTTTTTTTGCTAATGCTAGTTTGTACAAAACAAGTCTGGATTTTGTTTTAGGTGTTTTCTTTTTGCCTGTACTTGTGATATTTGCGCTTGTATATCAGGTTATGAAAGAAAATAACTAACTAAATGACTAAAAAAGGTTTGTTATTGTTTTTTAAGCCAAACTACTTTGACCCTTTTTTAGCTGTGTTAGCTTTCCCTGTCTCTTGGTTAGCATGGAAAGGCGGGCTACTACAGTTGTACTTCTTTTAACTTCTTGATTATTTTGAATAGCAGGACAAAAACACAGAACAAAAACACATGCAACAGTTTTTACTCTAACTGGTTCTAATCTGTTCCCCCTTGAAACCAGAGCCAATCGCAAGGTGTCTCAAAAAAAATTTTTCACGATTACACTGTAACCGCTTTATGATGCTAAATTTGTTAGCCGATGCTACTTCAGTCAGTCTGCTTGATCCGCTGCCATTGAAAAATTTGCTCTAATGCTGCCTTCATGTGTTATCTAAGTATGATAAATACAAAACAAAACGACATCAAAATTGCACATGAACACCCACTCATGTAATTTCCACTTTAAAGAAGAAAAATTTTATGATACCCGAGTTCCTGAAATGAGGTAAACTTTGACCTTTCAACATGGCGGAGAAAGAAAAGATGAGTTCTTCATTATTAAATGTTCTCTTCCGTATTTTTTTTTGTCATCTGCACAATGCTGTGACATACATTTAAAAAAATAAATATCTCAATTTCAAACTTGTGTCATTTTTTAAAATAACCATTACTTGATTTAATCAAATACCTGCTATCAGTCAGTCAATGCATTTACTAGATCCTCTTCTTCCTGAAGCAGCTGATTAAAGAAGTTTATTACAAGTTTTCTTAACTCTACCATAACAAAATAACTTGAATACAATACGATGGTAATTTCTACTTTACAAGTGGAAAATATCATCTTTACCAGACCACATTAAGGCAGCATTAGTTCACCGAGATTGGAGCAACATAGTTTTGCAACAGGATGTCATTTGTGCAGCACTATTTTATTCCTGTTGTTTGGAAAATGTCACCACAAGACACCTTTGTGTCTTGTAGAACTAATTTGTTTAAAAGATCATTTTTATAGAGTTTTATCCTTCGGATAGAACTATCTTCGGTTGGAGTTGTAGTAAAACCTGCTATATACATGCGTCTGTAAAATATAGTTTTTATGCAGGCCTTATTTAAGGTCTTTACAGTTGCAAGTTCTAACTTATCCTGGAACCAGATGGCAATGCTGGTAATGTTTCATCTATGTGAGATGAGGGGGATGGAGTTTATTTGCTCCAGAAAAAACATATCCAATAACTGTAGGATGGTCTGAGCTGCTCTTGGTGTGTTGTGTCTCTGCAGGTGGGAACCCTTTACTGAGTTCCCCCAGGAGAGGAGCTCCATCAACCTGGTGAGCACAGGAGGCCTCCTGTATGCCGTGGGTGGCTTTGCTATGGTGCAGATGGAGAGTAAGGAGGTGGCTCCCACAGAGGTCACTGATGTCTGGCAGTAAGTCTTCCAAGCTTTGGATGCAATACTTTTCTGCTTTATTACACAGATTGGAAAAATTATCTGAATAATAATAGATAAATCATTTCTTCTCTCTGACAGTCACAGCTTCCTTGATCTGCTGTTTACTCCGTTAAATACAGTATAAGTGATGATGTCATAACTTCTCCTCTTTTACAGTGTTTAGCTTTGAAAGTTGCTTTATTTCTTTTTTTTTTTTCTCCATGAATGAAACTAATTAACATGTAGAAAAACATGGGATAAAAAACAAGAACAAGTGAAAGTTTTTGCATTCACCTGAAAAAAAGAATTTTTTATTTTTTTTATTTTAAAAAATATTTTTTTTAAAATCTGTTATTTTGAATTAACTGGATATTTATGAAAAATCATTTAAAAAGCCCAGTTTTGTAGACTGGATAAACTGTGAAGAGAAGAGGAAGAGGGAAACAACGGTGCCATGAGTCCTGACCAATAAACAATAAACTAATAGTGATCGCATTTTAATAACCAAGAGACAAGAGTTTTCCAGTGTCTTAATAAGTTAAAATAATTTAATAAACAATTTAATAATAAATGAAGTTAAAGTAATTTAACAAACAGGATACATTGAAGCTTCTCTGAAGTAAATACGTTTCTTGCATAAAAATCTGCAAAGCTTACAGTAGCTGAACATCCTCTATGAAATCACAGCAGCATTATCTCTTCATTTGAAAAAAAAAAACTAGAACATTTTTATTTATTTTTGTAAAAATTATCTAATTAATTCAGATAAACAGACCAAATTCTTTTTGTAAAATGAAGCTCCACTGAAGACTAAATGTTGCCGCGATTTTCTCATCATGTGCAGCAACAAAGACTTTATAAACGCTGTTTGGTCGCTGCAATTTTAAAGAGTTTCCACAATTAATCTCAGCACTGCTGCCTTTAATGAACCTACGTTTGTTACTTTCTCAGGGCTTAATGATTTGACTTGCATGATTTACGTTTTCTCACACAAATATCCTGAGATCATTCAGTCCTGCTAGGATTTTTTTCTGGAACAGTGTAAACCCTGTTTGATTTTATTGCAAAGTATATATTTAATTGTTGTTAAATGCCTTGAAAACCATTATTTTCCAGCTTGTCATTGTACAAAAAGACAAAACATCTTATTTTTCTTTTATTAAAAACGCAAACCATCACCACTAGCTGTTCAAACCACATCAAAATAGTGTTTTTAATGTTCTCAGATGTCTAGATCTTTAAATTAATTACTTAATTAATTAATTAATAACAGACACCTTATATTCCATAACTGAACCTCTAGTTTTATTTAGAATTTAAAAAACAACAGTTTTCCAAATTCTTCGACACTTTAGATCATAAAACGTACCTGCAGAGTTACTCTGGCAAGTAACGAGTTACTTTTAGAGTTACTGAGTTACTAATTCAGTTACTTTTTGGAGTAGTAACTAGTGACTATAACTAGTTACTACTTGTCCAACACTGTTAATCAATCTATTGAAGGTTACTACTCTCCTTAACATTACTACAAGAGTAATGAATAAATTATAGAGTAATGCGGCTGTCAGTTCCTTATTTAAAGGAAGCATATTTGAAGTGCGGTAAGTTTGTCTGCAATTAGTTTCCTCATAGCAACTTGAGACAAAAAAGTCACTTCAGCCTCTTGCTGCTCAAATAGTGCATAGAAGAGATGCTTAAACTCCATGTTACAGCAACGACATTTTCCTAACGTAAAATTCTAAATACTACTTTAGGCTATTATTAAATATGTAATTTGCTTTCATAAATTGTGAATGTTATGCTCACAAACAGCAGCTGCAGCCCTTTCAGTGGTCTGCCTGTTGACTTCCTGTCTGTGTCCTCTATCTCCCAGCTTTGTATTTCTCCTTTTTCTTTTAAATCCGAGATTCAACTGTTTTTTATTTATATAACCCTCAGGCAAAAAATGGATTTTTGGAGAGTTCAAGAAATTCTTCCAGCTTTTATGATTTTTTTTTAACCTCCAAGGATATTTGTGCTCCATGCATAGATGATTTATATTGCAAAAGTGCTTATAACATCATTTTTCTTTTGTAGCCAAGAAATATTTACACATGTATTTTAGATATTCCCATTAGGATGGTATTTTATTCTAAGAAGGTCATCAAAATCACTTGCATTGATGCTTTTATTGTATCAGGCATTTCCTTGCATTTAAAAAAGAAATGCCTTTCCCTCTCAGACAACCATTTAAAAGGCTAACTCTGTTTTTTTGTTGCATTTTCCTCTTTGTTTTAATATGATATTTGTACGTTTGGATGCTACACATGCTAGCAAGTTTAGCTTTAGCATCATTAAACTACCTTAAACTGGACCTAAATTATTAAGAAACACTCATTAAACCACCTTCTACCAGCCTTATTCTGTTAATAAATGATTAACTGGATAAAAGTTTGCATAAATCATGTATTTAAAGATTAAACCTTATGAAACATACATTCTTTTGAGGTAAAACTCTCCTCCTGTGTCTATTAGGTATGAAGAAGACAAGAAGCAGTGGAGCGGCATGCTGAGGGAGATGCGCTATGCAGCTGGCTCCTCCTGTGTTTCTATGCGCCTCAATGCTGCCAGGATGCCCAAATTGTAGACAGAACCATTTTCTCTCTCAGCCACATCTATTTAACGACTTCCAAAGACTCCCTCCTCCTCCTTTTCCTCCTCCGAGTTGCTTCTAAGGCAATGGGTTGATCTTTGACATTAATATTTTTTCTGAACTCAGATGATTTTTATCTGTACAATAAAAGCTCCCTTCAGCTTCTCTTTCAAAGACGCCTCATCCCCTGAGCATAAAAAAAGGAGTCACAATTTAGTTTGATCCCTAAATCTCTGTTTACACAATTTTAGCACGTCTTTTGTAAAAAATAAAAAAATAACTTCTCCTTCTTGCTTCTGCCTTTGCTTTTTCTGTTTCTTTTTTATATTTCTTTTAGGGCAGCTAAGGGCTGCAGGAAATGCGTACTTGTAGAAACTTTTAGGTAAACAAGGAAGTAGAGAAAAACAGCGACTGCCTTGACATTAAATGACTGGGTAATGATTTTGAAACAAGGCTTACATTGGTGTCAACGTGTGGCTTCTGAGATAAAAACCCACAGCTGAAAAAATGTTCAGATATAATAGGAGGAATCAGAACACATGTCGGGGTTTTTACTCTTGCAGCAAAGAAAATTTGTTTCCACTAACAAAAAAAAAGGTTTAAATGTATTTTAATTAAAACTTATGACAATAGAAAACAGTATGGGTTAAATTATACATTTATATCCATTTTAAAGGCATTGAGCCTTGATGCTTCCTGAATGGATTCCTTGCCTTTTATCTCTTTGCTTTTATCTGATATCAGATGGAGAAACTTGGTTTTTCACCAGGTTCAAACCTGCTAAAGAGGAGCTGGGTGAACATCATACGTAAATTTGGAAAAGTACACACTTTAAAAGGACCCATGAACTATGCCCATAACCCCCCCCAAAATACACACACACATAAAAAAAAAATCCATATGTTTATATCAAACGTAGCAAAAAGTGTTTGTCCTGATAGTTTATTTTAGATTTTTCTGAGCTTTAAAAGAATTTCTGCTCTGGGCGCAAACATTAACGTTATTGTACGCCGTTCCCATCTGCTGGCAGACTTTGTCATACATCCATCAACATGGCAGCTAAAACCGCTTTAGTTTGCTCTTAACAGCAAAAACAAAGTGTAAAATACTAAAATAAAATTAGCCGACACGGTGCCATCATTTCATAAGAAAGGCAACAAAAGTGAATTATTGGTGTCGATATTTATAAAGTCATAGACGAGCCATCTTTAATCATAATGAAAATCTGCTGGCTGCGTTAAAACGGCAGAAGCCAAAGGTAGATTTCTCTGCTTTGTGCTTGGAGATTGTCTTCCAAATATTAGCAGATATATTAGGTAGGGGTAATTTTAACTCTGTGTGGATTATTGAAAATTCACAAAAAGTTACATTTAAACATCTTATATTAAATAAATTGTTGAATATATGTGGTATCGTTATTCCAGCGTTGCAATTACGCTTGGAGCAATAAAAGAGGATCGCAGAAAATCAGAAACCTTTAAGTTTTAGTTACTTTTTACCAAAAGCTAAATTAAATCAAATGAGAATTTATTATTGTGTTTAAATGTGTTGTAAACTGAGATTTTCTTTTTTTGTAAAAAAAAAAATCCATGTATTTTCATGTGATTTTTGTTCATCAACACAAAGTGAAACGTGGAATGGAAGGAAGATGCATAGTTTGGCTAGAATCAGGTATTGCTACACGTATAACTGCAAAATAGCTCAAACTTAAAATGTATAGAAATCATCTGTGGGGATCAATTTTGAATTTTTTGCCAATGATTCCTCTTGTTATGTAGACTAGACTTCTAACACATACATCTGTTTGAGCCAAACCACTGCACTGTAGTATTAAAACTGGATTCTACTTATTAGTGTCCTCAGTTTTGGAAATTTGTGTTTTAATGGGCTAACTTTATTGTAAAACATTATTTAATGGAAACATTTTCTTCTTAAAAGAATTTGGAATAAAGACTAGACTACAATAAAGTAAAAAGATGCATAAAGGAAAGCTGAAACGCCTTTAAAGAGCAGTGAGAAAAACCAAGGTCTGGGTTATTAGAAGCTCTTTATAAAGCATCAAATGGCTCAATAAGACTCTTTAAAAACCGTTGCAAAAACACAAACAGCTCTTCCTTTCTGCATATTTCCCACACCTCCTTGTTTTTTTAAATGACACGTGTATGTTAACAGGTGTGAAAAGTCTTTGAACCGTGAGCCAGTCTGAGAAAAATTAACAAAGACCTCAACTGAAACACCTGTTTCCTGAACAAAGCACCTCTTAGGAGTTTGATTTAACAAGACAAAATAAATATTTCTTTCTCTCGCTTCTCGTTCATTTCCTGCTATGAAACCTGACCTCTATCAGATTTAAGCACGGCACAGGAATGTTGGCTGCTAATGGCTAAAAGGTGATTCACACAACAGTGCACCTTCGAACTGAAATATCCTGGAGTTTCCCCCCTGGGTGTGGAAGGCTGAGTGGGAGGTGAAGAGATGAAGGAATGGAAGTGAAAACAAAGACGACACACTGAGGACTGGGACAGCAAACTAATGAGGACGCGATAAGTAAGTTCAATATTTATATTTACTCATACTGCTGTTTCTCTAAAATGATGTGATATTAATGACAATTGCAATAACAAATGAAGGTTTCTCCAATGTTACATCTTTTTCAATGTGTGACATATAAGCGGCACATCTCCTCACATCCATAATAGGAGAAGTTTCACAAGCAAAGCTACAGCTGTGATATCCTGAGAGGCTTTCACAGACCAAGCTGTTGACAAGGAAACGAGATACCGTTTGCTTCTTTCCCACTGAGGCGGCTTGATTGCTTCCTTTCTTCCCTGCTCTGCTCACCTCTTGCTTTTCAGTCCTGCTTCCTCTTTTCTTCCTCCTGGAGTAATTGCTGCGGACCGTCTAACGACAGATATGGGAGTAGAGCTTCACTTCTAGTCTGTTTTTAATCTCAGTTATTCATGCAACTTTGTTGGGTCGGTCGTAGATAAGAGCAACAAAAACTGAGCTTTGTGACCCTAACATATAAAAGATAATAAATGGAAATAACCCTTTATTTCTATTTGCATATGATCATTTTTACAGTAGCTTCATGAACAATGCCTTTTGAATCATGGACAATACCGATGTACAGGGCTGATCTGTAGTGAAAAATAATAAAATGCTTTTGTACAAATTAGTCAACAATCAAGTATGTATTTATGAAAACACAACAGACTAAACCCTATTTTTGTTGAAGCTCAGTCTTGAAACATAAAAAATACATGTAATTTCAGTACATTTATCAAACACACTCATAAATACTCACCAAACAAAATTTTGTATACAAATACTTTGCTTGATTTCTTTACCATATTTACCATAATAAAATAATATTAAAAGCGCAGTTACATTATTTGCTCTGCTGTTCTGTTCTTCCATATTTTCTTTTAGTTTTTTGTTTATTCTAACAGTCAAAACAGATAATATGTTAATCATCAGTGTTTGCTTAAGTAAAGAGTCAAAGCTAGTTAGATCGGACTTTATCATAACCTTCAAGCTTCCATAATCTGTGGCTGCTTTTAACTTTTGCACTGATTAAACAAGAAAATATAAATGATATATATATATATATATTTATATATATATATATATATATTTCATTTAGACATTTAATTCAAGACATTGTTAACCAACCAATACTTAAAAAAACACATAAATAAGCTTAAACTATCACTGAAACACAGTTTATTTGCTAATCTGTTCGTCATTTAACATTAAAGGAATGTTATTTTTTAAAGAAGTGTCATGTTGGGTTAAGGGAGCGCTAACCCAAATGCAGAACACCACACGGAGACTGGGAAAAAGTTAAGAGGTTTAT
>JAUZNJ010003529.1:8438-18565 GCA_034780135.1 Jordanella pulchra | reverse complement strand
TAAACTGTTGAACTTTTCCCTGTAGTCCGTGTGGTGTTCTGCATGTGGGTTAGAGCTCTTAAACCCACCATGACAGGCTCAGCTTGCTAAGTTAGAACTAGTTTCCACAATTCCCAACTTCACTCAGAAAATCTAATGAAAAGTTAATCATCTTTGGTATGCTGTTTAGAGGATGTTAGTTAGGACAACAATAAGTTAAATTGCTGTGTAGACATACTTTTTCTATGTTGTAAATTGAATTCTTTAGTTATTTTGATGGTTTAATTTAAAAACTAGTGCTTTTAACTATTACTAGTTATCTTTTTTAAAGTGTACACATGTATATCCGTAAGTGCTAGAACAACAGCTTACTTAAAGGCAAACAACTTCTGCTCTACTGACCCAACACTATTTGGACATAAATTACCATAGGCTTCCTTAGGCAAAGTGGTTTTCCACAATACTGCCTGATTGGACTTTGATTATGTTTGCTGGTTCAACCCTAATTATTCCAGACATTTTGTCAACATCTTCTGCTGATTACATACATACATCAACACAAGGTTGTGAGAACAAGCATCCTCTCCAACGTTTGGAGTACTTGTAAGGTTCTTATTGATTGTTTCTTAAAACTGCAGCTTGGTCAAAATCTGAAATGGTGTGTGAGTCTGCAATATAAGTTTTATTGATACAGATATACACAAAGTCTCTTTAATGAACACCCCTGTTCTTCAATCATTCTTTTTGAGAAGGCTAAGACCTTATTTTTTCTTAAGTGATTAAGTCATGCATTTTCCATCTATTATTTTCATAAGTACTGTCTTCATTTCTCACTGACTGCCACAGAGGCATGCTCGTTTATTTTGATTTGATTTCAACAACTATGTGATATATTCCAACCTTGAATTCTTACATATGCAAAAATTATATTTTCTTGAATGCAGGGATACAAGAAAATTTATAAAAGAAAATATTTTTTTATCTCAAAGGGTCGTATCTAAGTGTTGGAACCAAAGTGTTGGATCTAATAAAACAATAAGCACCGAGAATCTGTGGGTCACCGAGATTTTAAAACAATGGGGCATGATGCAAAGCAGACACATATAAACAAAAAAAAAATGTAAAAATGTCTTGGTAGTAACAAAACAATACAAACACAATACATCTGAAGAGCATTCCCACTTCATCCTTTGTCCTTTGCGACACTGAGATCTAACAGGACAAATACATATACATGGGAATATTATTACTGACTTCAGCCAGAGCTCTTATAGTGCTATCATAAGCTCTATAACCTGATTGAAACTGTTCAAAAAGTTCATTATGGTGTAAGTGGACATCCACTTGTTTAGCAAATATTTTCTATAGAAGTTTAGATAAGAGAATTAGATACGGGACTATAAGTCACCTTGGTCAAGAGACGGTTTCTTAAGTAAAGATTTAATAACAGATACCTTAGAAGTCTGAGCTATATACCCCTGCGACATGGATAGATTAATCATATCTAAAATTCCTCTTTTGAGTTTCAGAAACCCCTCGTTGCATGGAGAGATGAACAGACTGGAAGTGAAAGGCTCCTAAGGAAGCCTTTCGCTGTTTTGTGGCCCATGGGACCAATAACCCCAGAAAAAACACAGCCTTTGCTAATATGCAAGTTATTTACATCTTATTATTCTGCCATACACCCTCCCAAAAAAGCGTTAGCATGACAACCCCTGACTGCACCTGGTAGTTTACATTGGCAGCAGTTTGTTGGTTTATGTTAACATCATGTCTCCACACAAAGATAAAATCAAAACTGGTTACAAAATGAGTCAAAGGGTCGTATCTAAGTGTTGGAACCAAAGTGTTGGATCTAATAAAACAATAAGCACCGAGAATCTGTGGGTCACCGAGATTTTAAAACAATAACACCATATCTAAAATGGAGGAAATCAGAGGGAATACTTACTTAAATAACTTGGTTGGAACTGGATCTAACATGCAACTTGAAGGCTTAAATGAACATAATACTTACTCTGAAACTTCAACTAGATCAAAACAGTCTATACCCACTCCAGATTGTATTGTAACCTCAGATGCTGCTTCACCTTCAAGAGATAAACTAATTACATTTAGAGGGGTACTTAATACTCGTCTATAAATCACTAAATGGATCAGGACCTCAACACATAACAGATTTGTTGTCAATGTATCACTCTCCCAGACCACTCAGGTCTTCCAGTTTAAGCCTAATCTCCACACAGAGAACCAGAACCAAACATGGAGAAGCAGCATTTATTTTCTATGCTCCACTTATCTAGAACAATCTCCCAGAAGACTGTAAACATGCTAAAAGCTTGAATTCTTTCACATAAAAGATAAAAAAAATAACATTTGTTTAGAACTGCCTTTGTCTGTTGAAGTAAAACTGGTACCTAAGGTATTATCGGTTTTATGGTTGTGGTCCAACTGTTCTACTCCCTGCTTTTATAATGATTTTATCTTCATTTGTTTTTAAATAATGATATTCTAGATTCTTGAATTGCCCGTTTAAAGGTGGCTGCATGGTGGAGTACATCTGCTAGCTTGACTCTGATATTCTTTTTTAAGAGAACTTTAGTTACTCCGTTTTTGGATCAGAGTTTCATTTTCCTGACGTTTCTTTGCCTCTGTTGTTGAGTATTGTGAAACTGGAGTGATTTTACTGAAAGAACTTTAAGCAAATGGTCAAATGAAGCTGAAGAAGCCCTACAAGGCTGTTTTGATCGGGGTGCATTGTGTGAGCCACTGTGTGAGCCACATGGAGAGGACATCATCGCAATGACTGAGTGTGTGACTCCTTTCAGTTTACTTATACTTGTGGAGTTGGAGTTGAAGATGCCATCATGCACCTGCTTCAACAAACCCACTGTCATTTAGACAAGCCAGATAGTTCTGTTGGGATCATGATTGATCCCCTTTTATTTCTCTGGTACATTTAACCCAATTTAGTTTGAATTACCTTTTGAAAAACCCTAGAAGACTCAGATGGAGGCATTGTCCATTGCCATTGCCAAAGACTACCTGACAAACAGACCACAGTTTGTTAGACCGAAGGGTCAGCTGTCTAATGAAGTAGTCAGCAGCACAGGAGCACCACAGGGGACAGTACCCTCACCATTCCTTTTTACTCTGTACACCTCTGACTTCCAGTATCAGACATAGTCCTGTTACCTGCAGAAATACTCAGATGACTCTGCAGTCATTGGGTGCATCAAAGATGGACAAGATGATGAATACAGAGAGGTGGTGAGCCATTTTCTGGTATTCTGTTTTAACAATCACGTGATTCCAAATGTCAGCAAAACAAGGGAGATGATTGTAGATTATAGAAGAAACAGGAACAAGTTTAATCCCGTTAACATAATGGGAGAAGACTTGGAGGTGGTGGAGGAGTATAAATACCTTAGTGTTCACCTGGAAGACAAACTAGACTGGAGATACAACTGTAAATCTGTCTACAAGAAGGGACGGAGCAGACTGTACTTCCTAAGGAAGCTTAAGTCCTTTAGTGTTTGCATAAAGATGCTACCTATCTTTTTTAAGTCTGTTGTGGAGTGTGATCTGAATTGTACTCTAAAAAATAAACTTGCCTTTCCTTGCCTTGCTTTAAACTCAGACTCTGCTTCCTGGTCTGCAAAGGGTTTTGGAGGACTAATAAATTTGACAGGATTCCTAGAAAGAAGAGATGCACCATCCAAAATGGGATGTATGGTGTCTGAATCATGCCAGGTTCTCCCCAAAAAGATTGCCAGTAATCAATGCAGCCCACATCATTTTCAGGACACCACCTAGACAACCACCAAATCAATGACGACATGCAGCTAAACATGTCATCACTGGTCAGATTAGCGAGAGGACCAGAGAAAACTACAGACATATATTAGTCATTAAACAAACCCCTGAAACCACAAAAATTTAAAAATCATATTTGTGACTTGATTTAATTTTTGTTAATTGGTCATCTACGTCTTTAAATTTTGTACATTAAAAGCTAGTTGCCCTAAAATGTCATGTTGTTAGTGTAGTAGTCTCCAATTATTATGGATTCCAAAGTTGGATTGTGGCCTACAGTATGGGGAGCATAAGCTACACACAAAGACATCGTAACCTGTGCAAACATGGATTTATCCTAGTCTTTTGCGATTTGCTTTGACCAGTGACGACATGAAAGAACAGACCATACACCTGTGTAATCATGAGATAAATAGTTTGTTTTGGTTATAAAAAAAGGGGTTTAACAGTTCCCAACCTTGACAAATTGTGTGCATCAGGGAGCTTTTTAATGATATGTAGTGAACAAGCTTTTAGACCAGCAACTTTACAAGCTTGTTGTGTGTTTAAAAACGTTTTGGAAAATCTTCGGGTAATCCTTTGAAATTACAATTTTTATATTATTATTATTATATTTAAGGTTCAGTGCCACAGGGCTCTTATGCCCAGAGAATAAACAATGATGATTATACAGTGCACACTATTGACCACACAGATTCAGACATTGACTTTGAAGCTTTAAATGTAAAAATCTGACACAATTCCAATAATTTTTAAATGACCTTGTCTCCAGGCTGAGCCTGAATCCTCTGATGAGTACATGTCACAGCGAAGGAGAGACTAATAAGGGAAGCAATGGAAAGCCTGGCCACAGTCTCCCCAAAGCAATTCTTTAGTAATTGATGTTGCAGCATAAAATGGCTCTCGATAGGGACAGCTGATTAGAATTTTGTTTTGTTTTTTTTTTTGCTTGTTTTTTTTCTTTGCAGTGTTCCCTTTGGCTTCTACAGTTACTCACCGGGTGAGTAGACAGTTTCACATCAAATTATCCCATTAAGGCCTTTTTGTGTTTCAATTTATCTTTTAATGTGTGGTTGCAGACCAAAAGGGTATTTTGAAGATTAACAATTGACTGTCACTCGTAACAGCAGGGAAAATAAAGAAAAAAAAACAGTCTGTTATTTAATCTTTACAATTAAATGTCAAAATATATCCTGGGAGAAGATGGTATTTTTTCTGAAGTTCCTTGAAAATTTATGGGTAAAAAAATGACATTTGAATTACAAAATTACCCAGTTTACAGTGCACAAATAGCTTTGTCAACATTTAAGCTGCCATGAATTCCTCTGTTTCAAATTTGCAACCATTTTAGGCTGGAGCACCTCCAGGCAGGGTTTTTAAACCCTGGTCCTCAGGGCTCATTGTCCTACATGGTTTAGGTGTTTTCTTACCTCCTAGCACCTGACCTGAACTGAAAGGTGATTAACAGGCTTTTACAGCATTTGATGACTGCTGAGAAGGTAAATGAAATCATTAGAATGAGGTATGCTTGAGTAGAGACACATCTGAAACATGACATACAGTGGGACTTGAAGACCAGGGTTAAAAACCCTGCTCTAGGCCAACACCACTTGAGGAGGAGGAGGGTGAGAGGGGAGAAGTGGGGATACTATTTCTACCATCTTAGCTAGAAAACTGCATAATCTCTTATTTGGTTTTGTTTCCAAAGGCTGTACAATCATTACCTTGTAAGCAAGATGAATTGTCGTGAGATTTGTGAATTCACAAACTCCCAAAAATACATCCTGCCAGGAGCAGCAGAAACTTTCGTCTCAGTACAGAAATGGTTTGGACCAATCAAATGCAATGAAGTGTTTGACATCAACACGTCAACCAGAGGTGTAAGGCTGAAGCAAAACAACCATGGTTGCATTGGTTTTAGCTGGAATACACTATTTCTTTATAAAAAAAACAAACAAAAGGATGTGATTTTTACCTTTGTGGGTGGAAAAGATATTTGAGATTTCCTTCCAACCGCATTTTTTAAGAGTTGGATTTATTAGTTAACTTTGTGAAACAAATCAAGATTGGGATGCGTCTCAGCTGCTACAGCTGCCAATCAGCTCAAAGTATCGTACTAAATGTCCTTTCCTTTTGCGAACAGTTTCACGTGGATGAGTTCCAGATTAATACCATGTAGAATTCAAAATGAATTATATGTATCAAGCTGGCTTAAAACAGGTTACTACAACCATTTGGTGGCTGATATTCCACTAAATGTAGACCATTGAGCAGCTGGTAGTTAGGCAGCTTTGGCACCTGGTGAGCTAATTAATGGACTCACTTCAGTTTTTCAGCAGCCTGGGACTGGGGTGGATAATGATGCCATTCACCTCTTATTTTGTTTCCTCACCTCACCTGGACACCGTAAGGAGCAGTGTAAGAATCATGATTTCTCCAATGGCTTAAATTTCATCTCGCCCACAATCCTGGGGCACAAACAAGAGTACATAGGAGTGGACCATCATCTTCATGGATCCTGGACTACCTCACAAACTGACCAAGGTACTGTACTTGAGTATGTGAGTTTTTTTTGCATGTCCTGTTCAGCAAAGTAGCAGTCAGAATTCTATTGTTAGTGGAAAGGTGAAGCCCACAGGATTAACTTTCACAAGTGAAGCCCTTTACCATGATACTGCATTTTACTGTATGCATGCATATAAAATATAACTAAAAAACTATACTGGGATTTTATTAAATCCCATGCACATGGAGACAGACAAGGAAGGAAAAATGGGGAAAAGGAAAGGAGCAAGTTATGACAAAAATTTTAAAGGGGAATGAGACAAGAATAGAAGAGAGAAAGAAGGATAAAGGGAATACAAGATAATATCGTTGGAGTCTGTTTCTACACCTGCGTAGAGAAAGAGAAAAAGAACACCCCAAACAAAAAATGTATTACAGGTACAGTGTTTAAAATTGGAAACACTTTGCTAAGTCAAGAGAGATGAGGATGTAGCACAGCTAATTTCAAGATGATGATGAAAGTCAATTCAACTGCAGTAAGTTGCTCTGGAAATGCTTGAGAAGGATGCTGAGGCTTCTTAGGTATTGTTCAGACTATTTTTGGTACTCTTGTCTTGCTAGCTTCTATGTATGTATGCAGGCTGCTGTTTTTTTACCAACATGAAATACCAAATGCGAGACTTTGCTCTGGCAACTCCTGGAACTCTCATATGATCGGCTCAGGAACCACAAAGTAAACACAGGCTTTGCACAGCACCAAAGTAGGTCCACACTTTACCTCTAGGAATGAAAGGAGAAATGTTGATTGAGACTTTGTTAAAGGAAAGATCTTATTGTTTAAAGTTACTTTCATTCTCTGTGACAAATCGGGAGTGGTTATGGTTGCTTTTACAATAAATGTTTTACTTATTGCCCCTTTAATACAAGATGTTTTAAGTGGGAGCAACAACTATGGTGTGTTTGTCAATGTGCTTTAAGATTGTTAAGAGCTCCAATTCCCCCAGGCCCATGACATGAACACACTACATCTCCACCATTATGACATCAGCTGAAAAAGGACCAGGACCAAAAGGAACAAAAATTCCAGCTCCACTCCTGTTTAAAAAAGATATTACCATAAAAACAGGAACTCTTGAAAATGGCACTAAAATGCTTCTAGTACTTGCATTTACCCCTTGCCTGTTGGCCAGAACTCCAGAAGTGTAACGCAGCTGAGGCCAACCCTAATCTACTCTTATTCCAGCACCTCTCATCTTTTAGTGTTTTCTCACCTTTCACAAATAATAATTAGTTTGACTGGGAGCTTTATTTGTTGCTGGCACAGCATGCCAATGTAGCACATTTTGAAGGGGGAGAAACAGGGCTGTTTATCTAGCTAAAACCTGTTCATATTTTACCCTTGATGCATTAAAAAACACAGACAGACAGACAGACAGACAGACAGACAGACAGACAGACAGACAGCTAAAAGAAGTACAGCCACAAAAAAGTCTAAACATTGAATGCATTCCAACAAACTGGACATCTTAATATTTTTTTTCACATCTGCACATCTATACTCATGTTGATTTGGGGAAGGGAATTTTTTGATATCTTGCAAGATACCAGAATGTGACCCATTTATTAACTCTGTATGTAATAAGGGCTGACGGAAGACTTGGAGCGGCCCAAGTGCATTTGTGCCTAATGCCTGGCATGGTAGAGAACCATACACAGTTTAGATCAGCTCTTATTCCCTCTGCTTTTAGATATTGCACTGACCTCTGCAGCCGGCAACCCAAGATTACCTTGACATCTGCTGGGTGGGTTTCTAAAAGCTAATTAATCCCTGCTGACCTTAGGTTTGGCTGTCTGTTCTAAAATCAAGTCTGGTCTTGGGGTAAGGATTCATTGAAGGTCAACCCACAGCTGACACATATTCAGGAAAAATAGGACAGGCTTTTCTTGAACAGCTCTTTTGGGAAGTCTAAGATTTTAGTAATTTTTGTCACAATATTTCTGTAATACATTTACAAACATAATAAAAAAATAAAATCAGGAGACAATTTTTAGTGAATGACTAAGTTTATTATAAATCTTACAACCCAGACTAAACATTTGGTTAATTTTTTCGGGCATCGCATTCCTCGCTTCATTTAGCTCACTGAATATTGAATACTTTCCCAATAAGGAAACAAAATTAATCATGAATAATGTTATGCAAAAAATATGAATTAGTAAAGAAGATGTTAACACACCGGGCAATGGGATCCTCAAAAATATGCGAGAGGACTTTTGACAGACCTTGCAATTTAACTTTTGTTTCATGATTAATTCAGAAAAAAGGAAAAAAAAACAATCATTATTACCTAAACTCCAAAGGAGACATTCAACTCTGTTACATTAAGTGGTAATACTACAGTAACGTAATGTACTTTACTGAGAAAGAACTGTTAATGCTTCCAGATACTTGCTAATATGCTGCTCTAGTTTTTAAGCAGGTGAGGAGAACCTTGGGCTATATTAAGCTTATCTGAGCAATGTTTACCAGCTATTCTGAGGGGACCAGATAACTCTTTCAGTTTATCATCACACAGGCGAGTGTGCTCAGCCGCTCCATCAAGAGAAATTACTGGGTTGTCTTTAGAGGAGATAGACATTTTAACTGGAAAATCCTTAAGCAAGCATGCCGGATTGTTTCTGTATTTGCATCATGTTAAGAAACGATTTCTGTTTTCTTTTAAAAATTCTACAAAGTGAGATGGAGCATTATCAAAAGCATTATCAAAACCTTTAAAGGATTATTCTGCTGTCCTCTGAGATAAGTTGTTCACTGAAACATTTTGCAGAGTAACTAGAATCTAGTTGTTAACTTTATTATATTAGATATTAAGAACATATTTTTCTTGGTAGCTTTAAATTAATAAATATAGAATTTCACTTAAGGAAATTATTAGAAGATTTGTGAAAAAAAGATTCACGCTTTCAGTTACTGTTCTAACACACAGCCAGTAGGGTGTGTGTTCCTAAGCATTTTATGACAGGACAAATACTTTTTGACCAAATAACATATTTACCACTCATACTCGGGTGGATAATAAACATATTAAAGTGATCACAACATTTTATGTCACCACCTGGGTGGCATGGAAGTGATCACAACTTAGACTGTATTAAAATATCAAAACACTGACATGTTTGAGCTGTTGTTTATAAAGCTAAAACAAACTTTATTTCACTTAGGGTTTAAACTCCAATGTAATGTTAACATCTATGTGTGGCCTCATCTGCTCATCTAATTTAGATTAACAAACTATGACCAAGGAGTAATTTAAGATGAGTCCCCTCATGTCTGCTAGCCTCTAGCTCAATCAAAGAAGATTAAGTATCAATTAACAAAATTTCAATGGTTTCTGATTGAACAAATAATTGAATAAAATATTATTTTGTTTTATTTACCGCTTGGATTTGCATTGTGATTTGGTTTGAAAACATTTCCATTGCTCTAAATTAGTTAAAAGCTAATTTGACGACATTCCAAATATCCAAAATAAATGTTAATTCTTAAATACAAAATCCATGGCAAACTGTGATATTAACCAGTTTCAACCATGTTTTTCCTTCTTCTTTGTGTACATAGTAGCTTAGTTTAGTTGAGTTTCACTTGTAAAGTCAAGAGTTTTTAACTAAAATATATTTGACTTGGAGCTGAATGATTTCTGTTAATATACTCTTTGAATGGAAGTTTTAGTGAATTTATTCCATATACTGTATGTGCAAAGTTATTCTTTGGACCATGACTTGAGCTTGATTCACTCTTTTATTTGTTGTTCTAATACCTAGCCAGT
>JAUZNJ010003528.1:11537-44258 GCA_034780135.1 Jordanella pulchra | reverse complement strand
AATGCATGGAGGCAGTGAGTGACCTGCTTCGCAGGTCACTCACTGCTCTCCTTGCATTGCTTATGGCAGGCCCCAATTATGATTTTCCTTGTAGTTTGTGTGCAATCCTACCTCGTGCATGATGTGTATGAGAAATTGTAAAACTGAAGTGGGAGAGATCCTTTCATTCTCTTCTGTTGCTGCCTTTATCTTTTGCACAGTTTGAAATCTGACCCCTGCTTAAAGCCCTAAGTGTGTATGGGAGAAATTAAAAAGCTGTTGTGTATTGCAGTGTTGATGAAAATAGAGGCGAATGCTCCCACACCCTTAGATGCTACTGCCTAAACAAAAAGCCACTAAGTGGTGGGCACACAAGATTTGTTGTCAAAGCTTGAGGGTCTTTGTTCTTGGTTGTTGTGGTGGCAGTGCTAAGTGCTGATAGCATATTGAAAACTATAGATTTAACCAGTCTCATCTTTGTCTTTTGTGCCACACAGATATACTGAATTGGTCCCTCGCTGCGTGTATGTCTTAGCAAGAAATCTTTTTGAGTCCTTTGGTATTCAGATCAATTGCCAGTTTGCTCCGTTTCTTATTGATTTTTGCTCTGTTTGGTACTGACTTACTGTTTTTCATTATCTAGTCCTCTTAGCATTGTTAAGTAAGAAAAAGACCCTGGCTTTTGCTCTCAGATTTTAGACCACTTTTCTTTTTTTCATACCTTGTCATCTCAGATAAGCATTGCAATTGCTCATGTTACTGATGACCCAAGCTAAATTGATAATGATGAGATTATGTTGTCAACAGTACAGGGTGTATATGTCTGCTGTATTGATCTGCCCAAAGTCCTAATAAATGAAGTACCACAATGGAAGCGTTGGCTCAGTAATAACTCTGAACAGATCTTGCTATTTATATGCTCGCAATGCTGCTGAGATGATGAATGGAACTTTTTCAGTTTTCCTCATGTTTTTTTTTATAGTCTGTCTCAATTCGTCTCTCCTCTTCTCTTTTCTCCTCTCTTGTCTGAGGTCATACTGACATGCTTAGCCGATATGGTCACAGGTAGAGAGACTTGGGTGTTGTCGTGGGAGGAACTGATCAGACAAAATACAAGGGCAGGAGAACAGGGCAAAAATAAGTTAGCAAAGCCTTTTTGCATGTTTTTGTGTCTTTAAAAGGCTGGAGTTTTAGCAGAGTCTATCTAGGTATTTCAAGAAAAGATCAGTAGAATTTAAAACTCAGGTCATTTGTGACTGTTTCTTCTCTGCCAAAGCTGCTCAGACGGATATTAGATGCACCATAGAGGCACTTAAGAGACAAAGATAAACTTACTGTAATACAATGTTGACAATTAAGCAATATTCTAACTTTTCCAAGTTGCAATGATAGCTTCCATCCTGTCTTCAATTTCCTTTCACTAAAATACCACACCTCCATCAGCCCCGATAAGTCACCTTGACATAAAATTAACCCCATGTGCTCTGTGTATGTTGGAGAGAAAGCAGACCTTTATGTGTGTTCATCTTCACTGCTGTATCTGTCAATGTGAGACCCACACATTCAGCCTTTGTCCGGATTTGTTTGTCTCTGTATTTGTATCGCTTTGGTTTTGTATTTTTGGGGAAAAAAAACCCCAAAAAACTAATCCACGGAAGATGGTTATATAAAACTAGAGTAACTTGGAAGATATCACAAAAAGATAATCAAGCAGAAATTGAAAGTGTGTCTGAGTATTAGCAAGCTGCAGAATGTTCATTCAATCGAACCTTTAACAGGTAATGCATATATAAAAATAGTAAAAGAGAAAAAAAAAGTAGAATTTTAGAATATGACTTTAAAACTTACCCCTAGGTATGAGGTTAATCTTTGTTTCTTAAAATAATGTTGTCCTGTTAAAGCACGACGGAGTAGTAGGTAGATGAATAGATGGATAGGAATGACTCGAGATATACGCTCAAGCCCTTTTATCCTCAGCAGAGCCTAGAGGTACTCCAAGAGGCATGCTGGATTGTGCATAAAAGCCATTGATAAATGCTTAAGTGAAACAATTGAAAGAATGACAAATTTAAGATATTTTCTGGAGTTTTGTTATACAAGTGATACAAGAGAAGCAGAGAAGCGATTTTTGGTGCATTTAATGTGCATTCAATGTGCAAATTATGCAAGACCATTAATGATTAACTCCTATATATAGGTATATGAGTAGGTTTATTAATATAGTGAGATGTTTAAGGAAACCTTGCCTTTTTGGTGAAGTACTTACAAAAATCATGTGCTTATTCAGTTTCCTGGTAATGCAATGTAATCAATCTAGACTGATTACGAACTGCCTGGCAAAAATAGCATGCAGTAAAATATTGGTAAATGGCAGTAGGAATGCCACTCTCTACGAGACGTAAGAAGTATTTTCTTCCCCTCACAGCCTCAAGAACAAAATTTGATTGTTTTGTTTCAGCAGCGTGTTTTTGATACAGTGTCTTAGCAAGAAAGTTTTCATACAGCATGCTCAAGAATAGTGGCAATTGCAATTGGTCAGGATTTGGATGGCCGTTTTTTAAGTCGGAAAAGTGGAAATCATTTTTCCCATGTATTTCTGGATAGGAAATTTCTTCCTAATTTTAGATGTGATACTCTATACATTGTTCTTCCCTATGCAATAGATATTTTGAGGATGGGCTGTCAAAGGCAAGGACAAAATATGAACATTTGTATAATACATATTCCAAGTTACATAAAAGATTTCGCTCTCCTTATTAATTTATAAAATTCCTTCTCTGCTATTGTGTTGCTGTCGTTTTCTTTTGCGGCTGTGCTACAGTACAGTTGAAAGGACTTTTTGTGAGTTCAGCAGCTGAGTTTCTCACGAAGCATGAATACTTGAAGGCAATTTTTTTTTTATTATTTTTCTTGCCGCCCTGAGAACAAAAATACATTTCTTGGTACTTACATAGTATGTAACAAGCTTTATTCTGATTCAAAAAAAGATGGGATTAGTTAAACTAATGTGCTTCAGACATATGATCAGATTCCTCCAGGGTAGCCAGACTGACTGGTAAGGCTCAGACTCTGTTGTACGTCAGAGAGAACCAGTCACAGCACAGGAGGCTAGCGCATAATGCAACAGTTTTTCTGTAACCATAACTGTGAAGATTGCAACTACTTTTTTATGTCCTATATGAGTATATGTCTGTGTCACAGTAACTGTTATTCAATTGTTTCTAGCCTGTTCTCACTGAATGTTAGTTCTGCTTTGGAAATCAGGCTCTACCCCCTCTCCAAACTTACAGCATATCAGTCTGTTTAGCTAAGCTACCTCCAGGGCACATCCCTTTGGTGCAATATCTTGCCCGTCTCACCGGAAGTACACCCTGCTTATGGACAGTACAGTATATTCTGTTAATTTTGACTTGGGAATTCCCTAGAGTTCCCCAGCATGAGTAAAGGAGTGTGCTCTGATGTGTTTTCCTCCTAAACATATTGCCTCTGGACCTGATCTCTAATAGGTGGGAGAAAAAGGTAGAGTCGAAGCATGTTGTTTAATTGAGACTGCATTTAATGATAAAAATGCCAGTGCAATGTAACCACACATTAACAGTACATTTCCACTGTGTTATAAATACGTTGTTGATGATAACAGGGCAGTTTTAGATTCTGTTGACAAAATAGTCAGGTGACGTCATTAACACAGATAGGCCAAAATGTGCCATATATGAAATCATTCTTAGTACTTCACCTTTAAAGCTAGATTTTTTTTACCTAAAAAATAACCATTTATGTTTTGTTTGAAACTGCGTGAATAGATTTCCGCCCTAAGTGCGCACACATGAGCAGATGAACACACAAATACAGGCTTATACGGCATCGTGCACAGATTTGCACACACATGTAGACACCAATTCCCAGGTTTGGTAGAAGAGGATTATGACTTCTTACTCAGCCCCAAAAACCCTAGGGTCAGTCATATGAATTCCCTCAATTTGAATCTAGTTTGCAGCTTGTTAGGCTATGAATTGTGCCAGTGCCACCCAGATGAAACTGGAATTAATTTTTCTGCTTGAATATCCCACTCACATGGCATTTTGGTGATCCCACAGTCTGCTTGCCTGAAGACAAATGTACAGCAGCTTGTGAGGCAATAGATTTTTGCAATTTTCTACACTTATGACTTGTTTTTTCATACAAACTGCAGACTGACAGTGACATTGATTCTGATTTGTGCTTTACAAAACAAGAATCATTGTTTTAAGTAACTCTAAATTGGACTAAAGCATTTTATTTTTATTTGGTCACCTCTAAAGTATTGTTCATCCACTATGTTCTGATTGAGAATAAATAACACTGGTGATTTTGAGAAACTCTATCTATACTACAAGCAGGAAGTGCACAATAATTTATATATGTCTGTTAAGGTAACTTAAAATAACTAACAGCTTGCATGCACAATACTGTTTTATTTAGTGTTATTGTAAATAGCTCAAAAGGAGGAATCAATAGTGAATCTGGCATATTAGATTTCTTATTTTTTTAGAATGTTAATTTGAAGATATTATTTCAACAGTGTGCATTTTGCCAGATCTTTTATAATTGTCCTTTATAAGTATTCAAAAAGATAACATAAAGACCCTAACATTGTCGAAGAGCAGTATTTAACAGCTTTTCCAGTCCATCAAGTTTGTTGATAAGGTGATGGTTTTCTTCTGAAATTTGTACAAGTTCAAAAGATAAAATGTTGTCTCTACTTTAAGCTGTTTGATTTCTTTTCCGTACATTAGTAGAACATTACTGTAGTTGGGTCAATTTGCTGATCTCTAAATTGCTTGATTAGATGTTCCTTATTTTTGGGCAAACAGTCATGTTTGGGTGAGAAAATGAGATGTATTCAAGTGAACCCAATGGTTAGGGTTCTTAATGGGAATCTGTGTTTTAAACTCTTAATGAAATTTTTATATTTTGTCCTCCTTGACTACAAATTATTAATTGAATCCCACTTATGTGAACTTTTTTGTAACTTTATTGATATCATCAGATGGAGAGTTGCAGTATGTTGATTTCTGTGCATATTCACCAAACTAACAGGCTATTATTAGGATGTGATGGATCTTTAATGTTATTTTTTTTTTACCAGTGCAGTCATTAAGCTCAGTCCTCCTTTACACAGATATAATTCCATGTCCATTTCTTTTTTTAAGATATATTATTTAAATAGAATTTTTCAAATTTGGTCCATGCAGATGAGGATCAATAGAGGGATAAAGAGGATAATGCAGATTATTAAAGTTGAGACATTTGCCGACATAAATTTATTTTGCCTGCCAGGGTTTCCCTAATTGTTCAGCTTTTGTCTGTAAAACTGCCATGGCATTGGCCCAGCAGAGTCCATATGTTAAGTTTGTTTTCCAAGCTCAGTATTCCTTGCCTTTTTAAAATCTGAATACCGATGTAAGTACAGACATAGCTGTCTGGGTGCAAAAAATATAAACTGTTGATGCGCATAGCAGTTACCCTACCTATTGTCTGTTGGTAAACCTTGTCTGTTGATTGCCAGAATAAAGTCAGAGTGGCGTATTAAATGGGGATACAGAGAAAACATTTGCTTCATTTTTTGAAAAACGTGGAGTTGTCTGTTTGCCCTAAACACTGTGCCTCAGTTTCCCACTGTTGCAGCTTATTGTAATCTTTACCCAAAGGGATGCTGGTCAACATTATGATTCAGGAAAAATCTCGTTCTTTTTAGTTAGATAAGGAGGATTCATTAAATAGCTTCTTAATCATCCTATGAATAAATCAATTACATGCAAAGGAGTTAAAACTAGGTTTTTACATATGTTGTTATCAGAAGTGAAATGATTGCTCTATATTATTCCATGCTTATCTGCGAAACAGATTTTGTAGAGTCTAGAAAGGTAATTCAGTTTACCTCATAAGTTCTTTTTTATCTTGAGGTAATCTGGCAGATACATCTCCAGCTACTTAAATGGTAGTCTTTCTGTGGACTGTGTGTGCCAGTTTTTTATTTTATCAGGATGATGATGAGCTCAAAATAAAGTTTAACAGTGCTTTGTTGATTGGGGGAGGGGGGGAGCTCTTTAAAATTGATATAGTTTTCAAGACTAAATGAATCACAAACATAATTACAAATGGATGAAGCCCCTTACAAAGAAAAGCTCTTAAAACTGATGGATCCTCATAAGCTGTTTCTGGTTAAAGAGAATGCAGCTATCCAAAGTGTGCTAAAACTACCTTAGATGGAACTGAAGCAACCATTTGTAGACAGAAGAGCAAAATTATATGTTTATGGTTTCTTAGGCTCTGCTTCAAATGGAATAATAGATTTTTAGTAACTGCACTGACTGTCTTTTCTCTTTTCTTTTTCTTCTCCTCATTATATTAGTTTTGAAAAAATAAAGAAAATGTTTTCCCCTTGAAACTTCAACTTTTTCTTTATTTTTCTCATGAACTTTTTCCTTTTAAGGCTGTTTATAATAGCAGTTGTGCCACAACACCAGCACATCTAATTTTGCTTGTTGTTTATTGAGATATCAAAAAGGAGGCCCCATAAAAACGTTGTAGTCCATATTAATCATAATTTCTGACTTGAGGAAATAATTGGCAAGCGAGGAATTGGTACTTTGTTTAAAAAAAAAGTTCTTAGCGTAGAGTATTAAATGAAAAGGTAATGTTCCCAATGAATAAAATCTTTTGCACATAAAAGAAAAATGTACAAATCTCTTTGAATTATGTGGCAATGGTTCACAAGATATGAGGACAGAGTTAGATTGAATTTACCAGTTTCATAATAAAGGAGCTTCTTTTCAACTGTAGCCCCAAGGTGTCTCTATGATAAACACAGATGATACTTCAACAATATACCAGCACCAACAGATAATTATTTGTTTGTCTTTATTTAGCTGGACTTCTGTTAGATTTGTTGTAATGTGAAATTGACTGCAGCAACCGATGAAAAGCAGATAAGAGATTGTAAGGAGGATTCGTTTTAAGGACTCATTTCTTTGGGTAGAACAAATAATCAATATTTACTGTTGCGGTCTCAAGTGATATTTTATCATTACTTTGGTCCTGGTTTTCACATCATTTTTCTCCTGTTATACTAAGGCATTCCTTTACATTCTTGTTGGTATAACAGATAAAAATGTGATCAGCATGAATTTGGCTGTCACATGGCAATGAGAAAAACAAAAATTTTTGTAACAGATGCATAGAAAAGCACAAAACAGGCTTAAATCTGAGGCAACCGGACTTACACTCAATTTTTCTGAGGATGTTTCGACACCTATCCAGGGGTCATTTCTGTTGATTCTGTTGATGATTTTAAGCACCATCCATCCTCCTAACTACATTCCAAGTCAGATGCAAATCAATGAGCTTTAGAATGTAAATGAAGATTAAACTAACTAGGTCTGATTGGTTTTTCAGTAACATTTCACATATGGAAAATATCACGATATGATGAAAAATACCATTGCTGTTTTAATCACTAGTGCAATTCTGTATGCGCACAGACCTACAGTTATATTCAAGGAAAAAAAAAAAGTTTTCAAAACCCTTCTAAACTACGCAATAACCTTTCAGTATAACTGTCACGTCAGACTTGGAAATAATTCATAATTGAGATTTATTTTAAAAAGCCCCATGCTGTTTCATTGCTTTAAAGTTTAAAGGGTCTTCTGGAGGGCCTGTGTGATTTAGATGACTAAACCTACCGACTAGCTGTTTGTTTTTTTTTTTAACTGTACTCATAGGCCTGCTGAGTATGCATGCTTGATTTTAGCTCTGCCTCATGTCATTTATGAAGCTGCACTTGTTCACACTTGGGAGGTACTAGTTGAAGTGCTATTTTGGACCTTTATCAACAACACAACTCTCTCGGGCACCTCAGAATTATGCTCGAGGCTGTGTTTAGATGTTGCTGACATATCATTGAACTGAAACCAGGAGAGAATATTAGAACTCCTTTTATTTTCTTGTTTATACCAGCACTTATTTGTTAAGTTAATGTTTAAGGTTGTGTTGACAAGTATAGATCTTTATATACACTATTCTTTTCACATAAACTTGTTGAGCTGGTTCAAATTTTGCTTTTAAAAATCAGCCCATGTTCCAGGGAGGAAAATATATGAAGGACCCATAATGATCTCCTCACAGCTGTATTAGTGTATTGAATTTAATACCACTTTTCATGCACTCCCTACTTTCCATAAAATGTGTTGGTTTCATGTTTGAGTGAGCACTCAAGTGCTTTTCCACGTCAGTATGCAATGGCAACTTTACTGGGCCAAATTTAATACCATTTATCACTTTTAATGTGTTACAAGTGTGGCCTGCATGTTGGCACATTTACAAAGGTGCATGCAATAATAGTAGTGTTTCAATTTGACATGCATACAGACAGGTGATGTTCAAAACGATTAAGAAAATAAGCAATGCATATGGAATACCCTGGGATCATTGAGATAAACTATTTTAGGATTAAAACAAATCATCTTGCTAACCCTGATTCATGTTTAATTATCAGCAGCACTACTATCCATGAGGACTACTTAGATATATTACAAGATAAAGTATTTATAAAGATAAAGATTTTTATCATTGAGCAGCTGATGCTGAATCAAAAACATGGTACATCTCAGCTACTATTGATAGCTCCTATTCCTTTACCTTTAATGGGGTTCCACAGTAAGAAAACTATCTGCTGTGCCAAATCCGGACAGCTTTCAGCCTTTTGGGTGTTAGTACAAAATGCAAAAGAACATGGATAACATGGAAAACTGGGATTAAATTCTTCCAAAAAAAAGCATTAGAAAAAGTTAAAGTCACTTAAATGTAATGAACGTCTGAGACTCTCCATTATTAATCCAAAAAATGCAAAGGTATACATTTGCAGGTATCACAAAAAATATATGTGACAAAATATAGATGTTTTTGTTAAATTCTGGGCTGTGCCTATACATCTTGTCATGCAAATGATTGTGGGAAATTTTATAGCTCGTATGTACCAGATAGGAATGTAAAGAAGTCCCTATACTAAATGAACTAGCAATAAAAAAGCATCCAGCTTCCTTTTCCTACCCACTTCATTACTGCCAGCACCATTTGGACAGTACTTATGGCGAGAGCTGACGCACTTCCGATTTGGCTTAAGTATCCTTACCGATTTGCACTATTTGGATGGACTGAGTGTGTTGGCTCCAAGTTCACTTAAGACCATTGGTTTGATAGTCTCTTATCTTTAGTAGATCTTTTCGATGCTAATTAGATCTGATCACTTAAAGTTGCTCCTCCACCAGTAAATATTCAATGCACTTCAATGATTGTCTTGTAACTTTGCCCCCTTTTTCTTATTTCTTTTAGCATCCTGTCACTTAACCACTTTCCCATCCCACCATTACATACTCTTTTTGCTAATCAGCATTCTGATATTTCCAGGTCTGATTAGATTCTAATTTTTTCTTTATTTCTCTTTGACTGGTGCTCGTATACTTTATAACCTTCCTTGTGTTTACATTAAGATAAACAGAAGAGAAATACCTTTTTTTTTCAATATAAAACTGAAATGTAGTGCTTTTTGGTTCACTGCTTAGGGTTTTGTTCATCCCAGTCTGCTTAGATTATTTGGTTTAAAAAATAGCATTTAGTGAAATGCATATATAAAAAAAAATATGTGCAGCATCTGACACCCCATATAAGGTAAGTTAAATTCCATAGAAAAGGGAAAAATCAAACCTTTGAGCATATTCATGGAATTTGTTAAATTAGTGGTATTTATTAAAAAAGAAAACTCTACCCTAATAAATATTTTTTTTAACTATGTCACTGAACCGAATCTTCATAATTATACCTGTTTCATTTAAAATTAAATGTAATTAACCTTCTTTGAGTTATTATTATAACCTCTATGATTCGGATTCTGAGGCCTCATAGTATGAAGAGATCCATTCTTCTGCAACTCCAAAGCAGCCACAAAACAGTTAGTACCATTTTTTGTTTGGAGTTTGATAACAGTGTAAATTGATTTTAATGGCTTACTAAAAATGGAATTTAACCGAAGCCAAAAGTACAGTCTGGGGTCAAAAACTAACTAGGTTTTTGAAAATAACCAAACTGACTTGATTATCATGAATAAAGAAAGAAATTACCTTGCTGGCTAAAATAAAACTCCTTCTTGATCCACAAATAACATATGGGCACCTTCACACTAATATTTGCATATTAAGAAAAAACAGCAAATATACAGCACATTGCGACTGGGGATATAATATTTATACCTAACTTTTCAGTTTAATTAGACTCTGAAGTAAAATATACATAAGATAACATATAAATGTGCCTCATTCTTCTTAACAGCTGTTTAAACGGGGCAAGATTGTAAGTAAAATCTTCAAGTCTTACAGTAACATAAAAGTATTGAACATTTTGAGGTCAAGTGTCAATGACAACAATTAAATACCATATTCTAAATGGATTTAAGTTAACCAAGAAGTTATGAGAAATGCTGAGTTTGTGGTAAATGACCTAGACTGAGCTTTTTGGCAACAATATTCTCAAAGGGCCGACACCAAATGTAAGAGATAATTTGATTGGTCAAAATTCTCTGGACACAAAAGAAACATTTCTTACTGTAAAATAGAGGGTTGGACAAAGTATTAATAACAAGGGTGAACATAATCATGGCATAGAAGATTTTGAAATGATATGAGCTCTTATTGTCCATTGTGGTATTTCATTGCCCAATGAATGTTAGTGCTTACATGATCATTATGTATGTATGATTATGCTACGTAATAAAGGAGGAGTTTATTACCTATGCTTTGACATTACAACTGGATGCCAATACATGTGTAGGTAACTCTATGTGTTCCATGAAGACAGTAAAGGAGAAGCACATGAATCATACCTCTCAGAATAGGTGAAGGGGGTGTACACTTGTTCTTTTGAATAAAAGTGAGCAATGCAGTGATGTGTGAAAGAGAAGCTGCAATTTGTCCTCGTTCACCATCCCTGCGTAGGATATCAAATGCACAGCAAAATGGTAGCAGTGCAAAAATATAACCACACATAAGCAAACAGTACCCCAGAATCAACCACTATGTCCCGAGAGGAGAACAGCACTCCAATATTTTCTTCCCATTTGTCTCAATCGCTTGCTGTCTCGTCGGTCAGTCTTAGGGGCCTCAATGGGAATAAAGAATAGAGTGGAGCTTTTTACACTTACTCAGTCTCGCTGCGTTCAGTATCTCAGTGACCTTTGTGACCTTGCTCCATGAACTAGATACAACACATCATTTACTGCACTTCAGCAACACATGCTTTTGGAAAATTCATCCAAACCACCAAACAAGAGGAGTCTTTGCTGATACATGCACAATGTGTGCAGAGGTGGAGTTGCAAGATCAATCTTTTATTAGTCAGGTTATGCACTTCACTCAAGCTCTTTAAGGTAATAACTCAGATCCTCGTTCAATAAGAGAGGGAAACATTTAAACCAGTTTTGGTTTTCAGGCTACAAATAATAATACCTGTGATACAAAAGGAATTTATGCAGTGTCGAACTCGGTTTAACATCTTGCCTCAAATTATCCTGTATTTATTGTGGGCTCTGACTTTCTCAGTGGAAAGCAGTTCATGCTGACCATTATCGACCCATTAATTGGAAAGTGGCCCATGGTAGTGAAAGGGCTGGGCGATATGGTCAGACAGGAAGAGATGAAGGCTGAAGATCGGCCAGAACTCTTAATTGGCAGGAAAGAGGTTTCCATGAAGTGGTCTAATGTGTTTTTTATTGGCTTGTGTGCAGTGAGCTGCTTGCTTCTTTAGGTAAAGGAATTTTTTTTTCCGTGTTAAGAAAACTACAGGTGGGAATAACATTTTGTTGAAACTTTCTGTCTTGATTAAAATAATTCAGCTGCTGTTCATGGCTATAGAAGAATTGGAATCATAAAAATCTAAATTGATTAGTATTTTTTTATTATTATTGGTAATGCCCATGCCTTGTGATTAGCTTTAAAAGCAGAGTCTTGTGAAAAGTATGCCCAAGGTTGGTTGCATGGTGAGAAAGTACAGGTGGGGCACATTACTTTTTTTTCAAGATTTACATCTTCAATTTTCCTGTTCTAATTCTACTTTATTTCATCACTCTTAAAAGAAGAAAAAACTCTTTTCACCTTCTCTTATCATTTCATTGCCAAACGATTTCAAACTTCCTTTTTCTTTTGCTTTATGGTCAGATTCCTGCCTTTGATATATTCCGTGGGCGTTTTCTTTTAATATACGGCGAAGGCTGAAGTGGAATAAAGTGTTGAGGTAGAGATAAAGGTGTTTGCAAAAGCATGGAAGGTCAGAGTACTGAGGTGGCCTGTCTGACCTTCACACACACTTTTTTCATACTGAGCCACTGCAAGGCACGGATGACATTGAAATACTCTATCGACCGTGAGTCAAGCTGTGCATGTGAAAAAGCCTGGCACAACGACGCATTACTCACCAAACATGACATTTCGCCGCTATGAATTCCAGACAGAGTTGTGCACAACATAGTGTAATTATTTGTGTTGCTGTGATGAATGCAGCCACAAGAGCATGAAAGCAGTTTCTCTTTAAGACGCTTGCTTCAGTCATTCCTACCAATACACAGCAGGAAATTGATTAATCTCTTGCAGTAATCAGAACTTAAAATATACTATTAAACATTTTTTTTTGTTTTTATAAGAAATCTTTTGCTATGGGCTTGTACTTTGTTTCAAATGCCAGTACGCACACTGCAGTTTTTGTGACCTTTTAACTCCTAAACATGATTAAAATTCCCAATACACTGTGGTTTGAAATAATTATTAAGCAAGTGAGGCTGGGAGAAAGATAAAGTGCCTCATTGCCGAAGTGATTGATCCAGTCTGTAAGGTGCTACATACAGTCCAGAGAATTACACACGTATGCTAGTTATGCATAAAGGCTTGTACAGGTATTGAAATATAATACAAAATTTAGTCACACATTTCAAAATATTTCCTAATGTTACTGTACAGTACATGTACTTATTTTCCTTAGTCTGAAACTTTTGCTGTTTTAGGTTAGTTAGGAATGTATAAACTAATCCTATTTAATAAATGCTGATTTAAGAACTGTTTTATGCAGTTGTAACGACTTTTATCAGTATAAAATAAAACTGATGCATAAAGATAATGGTAATATCCAGCTATCATACTGTTTAAGAAAGAGACAGGTTTTGTGTTGCAGCGACTAAAGTCTCTGAGGCAAAATGTGCAAATCAAGTAAGGAAAACATCTGGGTAAGAAGAAACCATCACTGTAAAAGTTATACTTTCAAGCAGTGAGGGACCTTAATTGTTAGAGACATAATTAAAAAAAAGGGTGATGTGTATGCCTCAACCCGATCCTTCATTGCCTTTGACACCGAAGGTTGCAGGTTCACGCCCTACCCCCGACGCGCCTGCTTTGGGCTGTATGGTGATGCAGTGGTTGGTGCTGTTGCCTTGTAGCAAGGAGGTTCTTGGTTCAATCCCAGCCTGGGGTCTTTCTGCATGGAGTTTGCATGTTCTCCCCGTGCATGCGTGGGTTCTCTCCGGGTACTCCGGTTCCTCCCACATTCCTCCCATGTTCGTCCTTGTGTGTCTCTGTGTTGCCCTGCGACAGACTGGCGTCCTGCCCTGGGTGTACCCCGCCTTATGCCCATAGTTTGCCGGAGATAGGCACCGGCCCAACCGCGACCCTGACGGATGAAGCTGGAGAAGATGCATGGATAATTATAAAAAGATTAAAGTGTTCACTCCTTATGACTATCATTGAAGTGAGGAAAAAGTTTGGACTGACCCTGAAAACACCATTCTATGAAGCATGAAGGTGGTAACATTATGTTATCATTGTGTTTATAATAGTATGCTTCACAAAATAAAAGACATTAAGAAACAATGACTTGACAAATCCAAATATCAGCCTATAAGTAAATATCTGAGCAAAAGTGGGTTTTCAAAATAAACATTTACCACAAGCTTATCACCAAATTAGTTAGAGTGCAGCTTATCAGGTTGAAAGACAATGTTTTAGAGTAGTGATCACAAAGATCTCAGGTATGATTTATCAAGATCGCCTTGGGACAAGTAAGGCCTGAAACTTTTGCATGTCACTTTCCCCGCAAAGGTTGTGATCCATCAGAAACAAAGTTGGTATGGAAATGTGCAGTCCATCACGTCAACTCTGACCCATACATACAAAGAGAAAACGGTGGAGAGATGGAAGACTGAAGCCAGATTTAGTCGTACTTGCACTGGTGAAGTTTGAGTTTACATGAGGAGTATAAGAATAGATTAAAAAACAGGCCTTTAAACAGCTCGAATCCTTAATCAAAGCACGTGTAATATGTAAATGTTGGCTCACCATCACATTTCTCTCCTTGATGCTTAACAATGAGCCCAATCACAGATCAATATCAGCCAGTTGTGAGGGATTCACTCTAAATGCTGTAAACATTTTAATACCACTGGGACACCCGTGTGCAATAGTGAACAAAGGATGCTGCTCTGCTGGACAATGGGAGAATTAGGATTCTCTTAACCCATGATAATAAAGGGTTTATCAGCTGATCAGACTCTAGAGCATTGCTCTTGGATCTGTTTGCTAAACAGGGTTCAGTGTTGAAGAGACCCTCTGGACCCACACCATTCCTTTTCATCAGGAGATCAGTGTGGTTTACTTCAATGTATAAAAAGAACTGAAGGGTAGGGGGTGCACAGCACTAAAGAAATGAAAATACACATGGCTAATAAACATTCTATTGTACATGTAAGATTCAATATGCATTTCAAAATTAAAGTTATGTATAGATTATTTAATATGAGCGAAAAAATAAACATGGCCTCAGGCCACAGTTTAATATAGATCAAAGATGACCTGCTCATTTATAGAGATTGGAAACATCTGAATATTTTACGCTGATTTAACAAATCATTTTTTGTCCATAACAAGTCGTAAAGCTAGCTTAGTAGCCAGTTTATACTGATTTTAGGCTTTTTGTGTGTTTTATTTGAATGTTTAATTGCAGCTGTTAACCACTCAGGGGCTCCACTCAGCTCTTTCCTATTTAAAGCATAAACAAGTATCTTTTACTTGAACCAACTTTAAGAAACAAAAAAAAATATTTTATTTTATCCTTAAAACTGAGATATTACAGTCAGAGCAATACTGCTTGCCGCAGTTGTTGTCTTTGTATATATACGTATGATCAGTCCATATCATGCATGCTCTTTCATTCATAATACTTTCTTTTATTTGCCCACCCTCTACTGTGGCAACCAAATCTGAATTTCCACCTCACTCACCAACACATTTATTTTAGTCTCTTCATTGTTTTTCTTTTGCTTTGCATGGACAATTTATATGTAGGAGTTGAAGCCTGAATATGAGGTGGAGCCTTATGCGCACACTTAAAGCTCACTGATGTGATTTATTAATGAAATTAATTTGTTTTTGTACATACAGATGGTTTGATTAATCTAAAATCTTTTTTGCATATGATATTTTCAGCTTCTTATTATAGATGCCACACAGTCTTTGATAAATGACACCTCTAATCTCAATCCAATAAAGATTTTTTGGGCAGAGCTGAAAACCTTACACCAGTTCTGTCAGAAAGAATCGGCAAGAATTTTGGGACAATTGTTTGTAGAATATTAAAAAAAAAACATTTGAATGTAGAATAATTAACATAAATATATATTTTTTAATATTCTTTAAATCATTCTGGAAATAAGCCAGTAGTGAAACATTTTTTATTATAGGTATAGCTTTTGCCTTTCTTAAATGATCAATTTTACAGGTAAAGTTTATAAGTTGTTTTTATTTAAGCTTCTATTGATCAATCTTAAATGAAGCCTCTTGTGCATAATCCCACAATAAACACATACAGAGCAATTGTTCTCCATGCTCAGATTTACTGGTATGAGGGAACAATGTAAAGGGTTTTGAAATTAGAGATTTAGCTGTTTTGCAATTGGAACAAGGCTCAACAGACATTCTTATTCTTGTACAATTTGTACTGTAAATTAGCTAATAGATGTCTAGCGAGCGACTCAACACAGCAATTGCAGAGATTTCTGTTTTCATCAAGACAATTGTCCTTGGAGTCATTGATTATCTGATGTCTGCCAGACCTGATTTTTAACTGTGTGGTTTACTCTCCAATGCCTAATTAGCCTGTTTCATATGGTTAGTGAAATGCTCAAACCTTGGCAAAGCGTAGTGCACACTTTTATTTCCGTCTGACTAATCTGTCCTGCACCTCACAGTTCTGCATAATTAATTATATGTCGCTAGAAAGTCTTGTTTTACAACAGGAAAGGTTTCTGTTAATAACACTTTATACTTTCTTCTCAATGTTCCACAGACCGACAATTTCCCCACTGAGCCTAATTATATGGGTAGCAGACAACAGTTTGTTCAAAGGTAAGAGATGGAGTCTATTAGTAATCACTACTTTTTAGAGCTCTGTTTTCAAGTCATTACCTGTTACTCGAAATGACCATGGAGTATACATGTGGCAATTACATCCAAAACCGTTTGCACTGATGTTTACCCGCCTACTGTTTTTTTTTTTTTTTTTTTTTTTTTTTTTTTTTTTTTTTTTTTGTAGTAGTTCAACATTCAAAGACCCAGAGCGAGCCAGCCTCAGAGACAGCGGCCATGGTGACAGCGACCAGGCTGACAGCGACCAGGACACCAACAAAGGCTCCTGCTGTGATATGTCTGCAAAAGAAGCTCTCAAGCTGAAGGCTGCAGGTGTAAAACCCCCACCCTTGGAGCAAGGTGAGCACTCTCTGGTAAATCTAAGCAGACGGGACAAGAAAGAACCAAAAAACTGTGATCAAAGACAGACCTTTTTTGTCACTGACTGAACACACGCAGTAGGAAACTGTATTGGGGTACCTTATGTCTCCCTTTGTTTTGTGCACTTTTCTCGTTTAATGTGGTTTCAATGTACATGGTCTTGAGGGTGTGACTGTGTGTGCATTCTACCCACTGCCTCAGTTTATCAAAGCAGACAAGCCCATTATGTTTTTATAAGCTCAACTACTTCAACCTCTCCTTTTAGTCCCCCTGCTCTGAGCGCCCATCTCTAAAACTTTGATAATGGAACATGGAAAATGACTTAGTGAACAGCAAGCGATGTAGCCTCCTATTTGGTGATTGAATATGAATAATTATTCTAAGCGCTGTTGGTCGGGCAGATTACACCTGACATGTGTAGAACAATAACTTCCCAGATATGAGTTGTTGCAGTCATCCCCTGCAACATTACATCTTAAGACCATAGTCTCAGGGAGGCAAGAAATGTAAGATATACATGGAGTAGGTAGAAAGAAAATAGAAAAGGAGATATAGAGAGATCCTAGCAGCTTTAACCAGAGATTTTCTTTGTTGCGCACCATTACCTGCTTAACATAATGGAAGTTGCAGGGAAACACAAATTTACTAAAACATCTACAATGAAAAGTTTGTATCCTGTTGACAGGATCCTGAAAGATGGTCTTGTGTACTGAACATGGATTCTCTATAATGGCGCCATTAATCCAGGGAACAGAAGGGCTGCTTTACTCCGTACGGAAGGACAATGAAAATTTGTGCAACACTCTGTGCTGCAATATGCGGGTCTGACGAGATAGCGTTTTTTTTCCTTTTCATTGGTTTTTAGATTAAAAAAAGCCACACATGTTGGCAAGAGAAATTGGCCAATTAAAAAGCTCCATATGTTTCTCATTTTGAAAATGTTCTCATTTAATTGTCCATAAGGGACTAAAATGATCACATTTATACACAGAAAAGCACATGACAAAAGTATGACATTGTTTTTAGGTTTTTGATAGTTGTCTGTGCTCTGGTAGATGCAATCTCTCCATACTTTAAACTCCCTTTGTGTGAGGTTCGTTAGTAGTACAAGGTCCTGAACAACAAATCCTGCTCACACGCGGGGTAACTTGGTGAAAGGGTGCGATCTTTCTGTATATTTTTCCCCCCTTTCTCTTTTCCATGAAATTTGCTCCATTTCTTCCTGTCTACTTGTTTGGGGAAAACCACTGATGTGAGATTAGACAGTTAACTGACAGCAGCTGGCTGTGTTTTGTCAATAATAGAGGGGCTTAGCTAAGGTTTAGCAAAGGCATTCAAGGTGCATCTCTTTTTTTTGTAGAGAAATAGTAAAATGTGCCTTATGTCATGTGTAAGCATTGAAGTTAAGGAATATTAATTGAAACTTAAGATGTCAAGAGAAAAAAATGTTTAATGCACTTGTTTATGTTTTACTGAAGCTATCTTTTGATAACCGTACAGGTGTGGATTGAAAGACTGCATATATACATACACAAAGACATTCTGCTGTTTATTTAGTCAAAAGAACATGGGTTATAGAAGCTTGACACAGTTCAATATCCGTGTTTTTTTCTTACTTTATTTACATCTAAGCACTTAGCGTACAGTTCATAGGTCTTTCTTCACTGCCCACCACTACAACCTTCCCTCCTTTATCCCATCTTAAGACCAGTGTTTCCCTCTAAGCATAGCCCTCCCAATTACTCTGTAGCTCTCTTTACTTTCCTGGCTGAACACTGTGGCCTCTTTCATTGGTTCAGTATAAACAGAACTCCAAGTGCACAGAGCATGTAGTTCAAGTCCCAATCAATCCCCACCTCAGTTTCAGTTCTTAGCCTAAGAGAAGCCAAGTTTTCTCTTTTTTGACCCAACTTTTGCAACCTTCGTTAGGATTTTTTTCTAATATCTTTCCTTCTACAAGCGCTCTGGATTTGTTTTGTCCTGCAGTAAAAAATTGGTTTAGTTCAACAAACTCCCACCCTTATAGAATGCATTTTGGCATTCTACATCCTTCAGCACAACATAATCTGGATATCTTAGCACCACAGCTCAGTCTCAAATTGATTAATTAGTCGCACAAAATTAGTAGCAATGTATTAATTAAGCTTAAGTATATCAAAGGCATTTTTTGCCAGTTTTAAACAGAGATTAATTGATGCTCCAACGCGCCTGCAGCAGACATTAATACGGTCTTGTCTGGCTCCGGCGGAGAGGCTGGCAGCACATCGCTCGCCTCTGCGGAGATGACTGCTACAGTTGCTATCATGAACAGACACGCGGCAGTGGTGTTGGGAGATGTTACCCACTGATAGGGCTGTCCAAGCAAATGGAGCGGGAGCAAGAAGGACGGCGGGGGATGACAATGGGGAATTGAGCACGGAGAGGAATGGACACTGTTTGAGTGTACCGCCTGACCTATCCTAATTATCTGCAACTGGATTATGATAATCAAACCTCCTCCTGTTTTGTTTCAGAAATGGGAGGGATTAGTGGGACAGGGGTGGTGGTGTGGGAGGATAATGTGATACTACAAGGACAGTGCAGATACTGTGAGAAGACAGCATGAGATGTGTTCCTATGACAGCACTGTGGAAGGGGATGAAATTGAGTTTCTCAGGTACTTTTGGCTTTATCCACTTGCACATTTTCCACCAGCTTATAAATTTGATGATTAAGGGAAATGCCACGACTGGTCAGTTATTTTCACAAACACACGTGCTCCCTTTAAATGATGTCTATGAACACAAACACGTACCTGATATGTAGTTCATAAATGACATAATATTCATCTTACTCGTAAAATCTTACCTTTCAACAATCCTTATTTTTCCTTTGGATGCAAAGGAATTCATTGTACTTAAATTAGACCAGTAAAATGAAATTATATAACAAATATGGAATTTTAACAAAGCTTTAATTTATCTGTATTTAAAACCATTAGACATAATTTGGTAGTGTGTTATTTTTGTTTTGTACAATAACTTACTTTTAACTGTTATGTGGAAACCAAAAGATTTATTGTACAAAGAAATCTGCATTTAGTCCTGCATAGATCCTATAGGTTGTGTGTGTCTGGTGGTTTCTTTTGAATCTGTGATGTAATATCAAAGGAGAATTCCATGTTGTGAAAACAACACAAGACTTTATGCTGACAATATTTCATAGAAATATGCTTGTGGGGGTAAATTTCTACTCATCCCTTTACACAATAGTGTTTTTTAATTTCGAAAGTAGAATTTTCATCTGTCTGTGGTAGCCCGGAGCAACTGGCACACCAGAATATTTAGTGTAAACGAGGATTTCATCGCGGTGGATTTCCCAGACCTCATTTTGGCACTTGATTGTTTCTAAACTACAGAAAGGGCTTAACTTTGCATGCAGTCCTTTGTAAAATAAAGACGTCATAATTTATTTTGTTTAATACCTTTTTTTTAAGTATTTGCAAAAGAAAAAGTAAAATAAAATGATAATAAAAATAACGCCCCTTTCCCTTTAGGCAATCTTAATCTTCGAACTGTATTTCTAAAAAACCTTTCCAGAGTCCTCAGAATACTTTTTTTTTTTCAAATTCAAGGCAATTAATTTTGAACTATAGGTGAACCTTCCATTAAAAAAAACATAGTTGCAAGATTAATTGACTGGTCAGAAGTCAGATCAGATGCCCTTTTCCATCCCGTAGCCATGGCAACTCCTTTTTTACTTTGGCTTTCAATAAACCTTTATCTCACTGTTTGAAAAGTGCATTCCGTCAAGCATCTCTCATACTTCATGGTCAGATAATGTAGTTGTTGCATGAATGCTTTGAATTTGGATTTAAAAACTTCCCAGTAGGTATTTCATAGCTTCATTATTGACATGTACCATTTTAATAGAAATACTCCTCTCAGGACAGTATGTAGAAGGGATTCATGTATAGTGTTTTATTTTATTTTTTTCAGATTTATGATTAAAATTGTTTTTGATAAAAAAAGAAAATGCTTTCGTTTGGGCTGAAGTCATATTAACTCAAAGAAAACTCAGTGCACATTTCACATGGTTATTAGCTACATTAGGGGAAGGACGTATTTGCATAAACATTGCCAGTTGCTCCATTTGAGATGTGTCAATAATGGTTTAGGACAAACAAGTTCTTATCTTTCCCATTTATTTCATCTGGGTTCCCTTTTAGGGATAAGCATGGTTAAAAGCGAATGCTTCAGCACCATCATGAGAGAAAAGGGAAAAGAGAGAGAAGCAGTGCTGAAAAGGGAGCGGGGAAAAACCATTTCAGATGCTGCTCAAGTGAATTCTGAAAACAACAAATGAACAAAGCAACACGCAATCTGGCTGCTGAATGACAGGCTGCTTGAAGACGCACATCTTCTGAAACACTTCCAGTAAGCTTTGAATCCAAAGTGGCATTGTGATCGAGCCATGGCACTGCCAGGATGTGAGTCAGTCATATCATGCGGACAGGGAGGCTGACTTTTTGACATTTACTCATCTGATGAAAATTTGAAAAGCAACAGTTAGCTTTCTTGTGAGGGTCCCAAAAGTGATGGCTCACTGACACAATAAAATACACAGTTCTCATTTTTTATTGCCTTTGTAACATCCGTCATATATTTGATGATTTAATTTAGTTTATATGACACTTTGGAAGTTTATTTTCATGTATTTTCTACTTTTTTGCCTTTTGTTAAAGAAACTCCTTCGATAGAAACCTGAAAGATGGACTCATGAAGTATTTTTTGCAACTTGTTAACTCTTAATTCCAGGTTTTTCTTTTCTTTACTAGATTCACAAAGCCAGTTGCACTAGATTCAGGTGCAAAACCTGGAAATTGACACTGTATTGATTTTTTTAAGTCGTACAGAGACAAACCTTGACTATTTAAGAACAACTTCTGTCCTACTGTGGTATGGAAGAATGGCCTAAATCAGTTGGTGAGTCTACCTACATGTGGGGGGAGCTCGATTAGTTGTACCGGTCTGGAGGGGTTACAGAACCAGCCCCTCATATCTACTTATGGCCAAGAACGTTTTTTTTTTTTCACAAAAAATTGTAAAGATATTACTGTACATAGACTTCACATTTTACTCCCACCCTCAGTTCTACAAACTGGTATCACCACTGGCGCTGCTTCTCTAAAGTTTATTTAGCTTCTCCAGTGAAATACATTAAGCTTGTTGCACTGCAGGTAGGGAAGGAAAAATACACAGCCTGACCTTTTCCCCTCAACCCTGGGTTGAAGACTGGCTCCATTACTTTTACAAGCTGGTATAATTAGGGCAGCTCCAATACATTAAGAGGCTTCCCTGTTTCTAATTTGGTTTAGACTGACTTGACTCCAGGCCCATCTATGTGAATAAATAGACTGCAAAGAAAGATTTTGATCATAACATTTTGTGCACAAGAATTTCACACAAGCAGTATTCTAAGTTGCATACCCACCCATTAAAGAAATAAATGAATTGGCAATAGTAATTCAAATCACACAAAACTAAAAAAGTAATTATAAATAAAGATTTACTCATTAAAAAAACAACTTTTTTTTTAAATTGTTGTTTGAAAAAAATATATAAAAAAAGAAACTGTGCCAAACAAATTAAATGAACAGTGAACCAACATACCTGTCAACAGGCGTAGAAGTCTTACTGAACATTTCCTGAAAATCACAGAAAACACCTGATTTCACACATTTGAAACTCTTTTGATTGAAGAAGTTGTAAAAATTGTAAATAAAAAATGCTGGCAGAAAGCAGGGATAGTAGCTATTTCAGAAATAAAGGTAGATGTTCTCTTTCATGATGGCCTAGCCTTATTTAGTTTGGGACAGAGATAGAGAGACTTAAATTGCTTTATTTCAGTTCAAGTATTTCCTGTTTCCAGGTTTATAATAATTTGATGCCTGAGTTTTATTTACATTCAGAACCCATAAAAATCCTCCTTAAAATAGCTCCTGTTCTTTGTGACATAAGAAACATTAGCAACATCTGCACACATTTTTGATTGAAGGTGACAATCAATAAAATGCCAAAAGGAAAAAGTAAAAAATTTTGTTTTTTTTGTATTGCAAGGAGAGCCTTGTTTATTTGTGCTGGTTTTAATATTAAAATAAAAGTTCCACAGGTTAATGGACAAACAGCTGCCAAGAGATGGGCTTCATTTGAGAGCACTGTAATTAGTCAGCTTACAAATATTGCTCCAAACAGGTAGCATATGGAGGAGTCATGGTTTCATGTGATGCCATCGTGTCCGTCTGTTTAAACATGATTAATTTAGGCCATGGGGGTGTGTTTACACCCGTTGTTGCAACCAGATATGAATGTACGTCATTCCACCGAGCTTTCTCATTTAAGCATGACGACGCATTCCAGAGCTCCTCTTTGCCTGTTGGCACTTTTCATCACAAATCATTAATGTTAAAATTTGGATCATTTTTTTAGTATCTCCATAATGAAATGTTTGTTGTGATTTAACATCAAGGCCACTAAAGGCAGTTTCTAAAATTCTGCAGTGTGGCCTTGGGGAGTAGATTTGCAAAACAAGCATCATCCCAAAACAGCAGACAGACGCCTGTGCTTTTTCTAACTGTTTGTGTAAGCCATTGGGTAGTGGGGATTTGTCTTTGAGACTTTCATCTCTTCCTGTCCCTCATCTACTCGGCTCTCTGCGGCCTGTCCCTGGCCGGGCCGATAGCTTGATTCATTGCACCCTCACCAACTTACTTCTCCTGGTGGGGAATATAAAAGCCATCAACAGTCTACAGTTCTCCAGGATGCATCACTCAAAGTCAAATAAGATTTGTGAGTGTTTTTGTGCCCATACACATGTGCCGGATCACCCCTATTCTTAGAGGATCTGGTGGTATCGCACAGCAGTGAGACGATTTGTGGCTAAGCTATTGAAATCCTGTGGAAAGCCTAAAATCTTACAGGGTGAAGGAAGAGGAACTATCACAGTCTGAGGATTTCTTCCCTCTCATTATGGAAGATTTTAAGGGATTAGTCTATTTTCTTTACCACACAAAGTTTTATCAAATCCTACTGTTATGATTGCTGTTTATAAAGAGTAACGTCCATTCATTTGTCCTTCCGCTCATGCTTGGTGGGAATTATTTTAGGCCAGGCAGGCTGTTGGGTGTGATATCCACCTCTAAATCTCAACCCGACTGCATGGCGGATCACCCGCAATCCTCATTCAGCCAGTGTAACCTATCTCCAACCCTCTGGTGCTGGAGAGGATTGATGAATATCTCTGGCTCTAACCACTTAGGCAGTAAATCTGTGACATTATCCCTTTACTCTGTTGCCGCAGCAAATAATTACAGCATGTTTATGGAAGCAGTGAGTGAGAACACCTCTTATTTCTTCCTAAGTGCCCTCATAACCTCTCTACACAGCACGGTTTGACTTTTCACATTTAAAAGTCTGCCTAATATGCCTCTAAGAAGGCTTTTTACCTGCATCTGGAGCCAGAACCACTAACCCTAAATGCTTACTGAAATTAGACTATACCCATAAATAGTAAAGTAGTATTCTAAGTTTCTCATATAACATGGAAAAAAAAAACAAAAAACAAATCCAACAGAGCACAATACAAATGCTATTTAAAGCTTACTGAAAAATGTATGTGTGCTACGCATGAGGATTAGTCTGTAGTCTTTGAGATTTAAAGGTAATCACTCTTTATCCATATTGTTAAAGCCTCCATACGCTGTCAGGGCCAGTAAAGCTCCAGTAATATTGTTCAGTCATTTATTTATTTGCTTGATATTTTTTTTTTCTTCAACAGTCATGACTCTCACTACTTAAGCACTAATAAACAAGCATCCCAATGCTGTTCACAAGCTACAGCTGTGCTGTCATTGCTCTTATGTCAGGCCTTACCCCATGCCCAAATTTGCATGTGCTTGTTTTAATGCCTCGCTTGCACACAGTAGAGCACAGAAAGTGAAGCACGCTGGTTTCATTAGTTTTCATATTGGATGTTTACAGTTTATACATGCTGGCTGACTTGTTTGCTGTAAACACACCAGTAACCTACATTATCATGCAGAGTATAATTCAGCTCTACTGAGTTGAATGGAAAAAAAAAAAAAAACCTCTTCCAAACTTGTTTCTACAAAAATATTAATTCCCCCTACGGAGTGGTAAGAGAGCAGATCCAGTGTGTTTATCAGTTTCATGATCATGATAGACATGTTTATGTTCCCAGTTGTTCCGTTTGTAATCACATGATCAACTGCCTCAAAGATTGGGTGTCTGGGCTATAAATGAAATTAATTAATACTGTGTAGCTGAGCCCCGTGGCAATGCAGACTTTGTTTTGTTTTGTTTTTTTGCTCCTATTTTACTAGGAATTAATCTCTTGATGCAAAGCCTTATTAATTTTGTGAATCCAGCTTAGACAATTGAGCTGTTATCACACTTTTAGATTAAAATATTTAAATGTAGAGGCTACAGCAATTCGGGTTGTGTAGATGTTCTGCACAACAGGTAGTTCTATAAAACAGAAAAAAAGTAAATTGAACAATCAAAAGTGCAGAGTTAAACTTGCTTTAATGATTATGACTGATCAAAGCAGTTATGTTGAATTTGAGTAAGCTTTAAGTTAGAATGCATTGTGTTGTGTCAGAAATGCACCAATCCAGTTTTTTCTATCCATTCCAATACTAATACCTTGGCCGAGCATATCAGTTAATATCTGATACTGATCCAATTCAACTGCTGAATGGATTAACCTTATATCTTTCCATGCTTTACCCTTGACATTAACATTGTTAAAATAAAGATAACAAATTAACAAATCAGCTGCAAAAAAATAAAAAAGAAACAGTTCCATATTAGGTGCACTGAATTGGATCTCTAATATCCAATATCAAATTGTGTTTAACTGATCTAGCAAATTAGTCAATATCAAAGTCGGTATCAGATTGGTGAATCTCTATTTTGTCTTACAAGTAATCCTACACAATATTAGTAAAAAAATGTGGGTCTAGATTAGGCAGTACTGTTATTCAATATTGTGATGGCTATATTGATAATTTATAATACAGATTTAACTCTTCCTTTTTGTTTATCATAATATCTGTGACCTTTAAAATCTGAGCCTCTACTCTTGATTGGTACAAATAGGATGTGGGGGATAATTGGAGAAAAAGTATATATAACAGTATTAAAAATAATAATCAAAAGTACATTCAAGTAAATGTGGCATTTAGACCTTTTTTATAATATTTATCTCCATAATTCAACAAAATCCATCACTAAAAAAGATGCTGTTGTTAATACACATGGGTAAAAAATAATTTGCCTACCAAATATATGCAGCTTATGAGAAAATAGCTCTGCATAGGTACAGCATGAGTATTGGAAATTGTGAAGAGCTTGTAAATTTGTTTTCACAGGAGTACATGTGTATGTGGTGGAGAGCAGCAGTAGAATTGTTCCAGTGTCTGCTCTCAGTGGGTGAAACATGTTGTCCTGCACAGCAGTAGGGAGGATACTACGGAGCAGATTATAATGATACAGAATATCGTCACTCCCTGGATCAGAGCCACTCTGCAGCCATCTGTCCTCTGTCCATGCACAGCCGGGCATTTCTGCATTTGTATGTGTGTGTATGTGTGTGTGAGAAGTAATTCTAGACATTACTCATACTGTTTTACATATGCTTTGAAAGCCTCTTTTACTTGCTACCCATTGTTGTTCAGTCATATACTTGATCAAACTCATCGCTCTCAGCTCTATTTAACTAACAGCAAAGATTTTTCTTTATAAAAACAAGACTCGTGTTTTGATTTTCTTCAAATTCTCCTACATTAGATTGAATTAAAAAATTACCTAATTGGCTGAATTAGAAAATGGAATTTCTGGCAAACTCACTTAAAAAGCTCTGATTATCATTTAGAGACCATCTTACAACTGGTACTACACCTGTTCTATGACCCATCAAATTCTGCGATCTGCAGTAATACCTTGAGGAAATGTTAAGCACGTTGGGTTTACAGTATACTGAATTCTCAATTTGAGATATTATATTTTCAGCTTTTGTTTTTACTTATAAAAGTTTTAGAACCGCATGTTTTGCCCCACAGAGTGGAACAAAAGCATTTGTCCTTTCCAAAAAGATAACGTATTACAAGGACAGGCAAAATAATGAAGTCACGGGATATTAATAAATTAAGTAATGAAGCCTTCTTATAGTAGTGGAATCTTTATGACTTAGATATTAGAATTTAAGAAAAAAACATTCAAAAAAACAAAAATCATCCTTTTAATTCTATATATTTAGTCTTTTACTTTGTTTTTACTACTGTGGGGCAAATCCAACCCACCTTCTTTATAGCTTCAAAATGAAAGTATCAAGCCTGGTTACAACAGCCTGTCAAACATAAGGTAGCATTATATCCAGGGTTAATAAAAAAGTTTAGGCTTAATTTCCCAGATGTGCATGTCAGTAAAAATCCTTTCTATAAGAATATTGAAATTCTGTGTCTTTCTATTCTCCTATTATTGCAGCCCTGTCTTGGTTAAATGTATTTTTAATCATTTTACACCAATCATTAGTGACCCCTAAAGTTGATGTAAAACCAACTGAATTTGTTGTTCAAATAGACTGTTCAAAAGATGCATCCTGGCATTAAGACGGATGTTCTTTTGATATACAGCATGTACCAGATATTTTCCAAAGACTAGACACAGAAACCTCAGATGGAAATGGCACCCACCTTGGAATAGCAACCTGCCAAAGGCAATATCAGTATGTTCAAAAAATATTTTGTACTGGTGAAAAATACAGTTGGAGCTTTCCAGATATCAGTGTAATGGAAACTGATGTTATCTGAATGAAAACAAAAAAACATAACAAAAACAAAGAGAAACATTGTCTATGTATGTACTATATGACCACCATCCAAATATTTAATGCTAGTGATCAAACACCTCAGGAGCTTTGCTGTGTAATAGGATTTAATCATGATTACTTGCTTATTAAAATAATCATCAACTAATTTGCTAATTTAACTAAATCTTTACATAGTGTAGTGGTGCACAGCCTTTACAAATTTAGAAAAGCTAATTGACTCAAAGTGTTTCATTTTAGATTAATCGATTAATAGAAAAAATAATCAATACATTAATCAGTTACTAAAAAGAATCCATAGCCCGTATCCACAGTGGCTCTAAAACCAACACCCTAATAGAGAGAAATTATTTCCAACACCTTAAACAGGTCATCTGAGTTTGCAGATTACTACATACAATTGGAACATTTTTTCTTCAAAGTGTAAATCTAGACCCAGTTTAGAGGTCCCATCTGTTAAAACCCTGCTTAATTAACTAGCTTTATATGGATTTGCTGGAGCAGCCACATGCTGATTGCTATAGTTCTACTTACCATATTATGTGCTGAGTTCCTCCTATATTGAATTCCTTAACGTTATTAATTACAATAGTAAAAATGACAGATTGCCTGATCAATTTTGTGCAGTCAGCTACAAAGTGGGGAAATTGTTCAGCTTTGATTATGTGAAAATGAACTGCCAGCTGCAAATTTCCCGAGACAATGAATTCAGTACAACTTCAATCACTAAAATGCAATTGGAAGGCCCCTCCGTCTGCGCTGTTTCCATGTCTGATGCGGGAGAATATTTGTGATGCCCTGTGGCATTGTTTCTCCGTATTATACTGCATCAGGAACCAGAGAGACAAATGGCCCCGGCCTGTCCAAGGCATCAGGACTTCTTCTCAGTTCAACCATAACTAGTAATGTCCTTTCATCCAGCGCCTGCAGTGCAGAAGATAATGGAGGTTTTTTTTTTTAAAAAGGAGATGCTAAAACAAAGAAGGGGGGTTGTGCTTTATGAGATGACAGTGGATGGGATGATCAGAGATGTCAGAGAATAATTGAAGTATTTCATGAAGCTGAGGGACTGAGTTTTACATGTATGAAATGCTTATAGCCCTAAAAGAGGAATTTAAATTATGATATCTGAGAAAAAGGGTTAGATGCTGCCACAAACAGTTCATGGATGTATAGAAGGATGAAGATTAACGAGACAGCAGGCTAGCTCCGTTGGAGATAGGCTTAGATCTAGCAAGGCGCCTGGCCTCCAGCAAAAATGACAGCTCCAATCCAAATGAAATAAACACATGTCCTGGTAAGACATCACTTAACCGTATCCCAGTCTGTTATACCTGCATGAATTGTCAAAAAGCCTGCTAGAAAGTCAGAATTACATACGACAGAATAAACGTGCTAAAGGGCGGTGTCGTAACACAAACCAGTCCATGTCAACTTAATAAATTTCAATTAATATATCTGTGGCACCAAAGCTTTGCCACACCGACAGAGATTGAGAACATGTACATGTGAATATGCAAGTATGGTGACTAGGAGTGTTTTTCCCCGATAACCTCAGTTTGTTACTTTTTGATCCTGCTAAATTAAGATAACAGGCTTGGTTAATTAAACTGTCACATGGCAATACCTTGAGGAATTGCAAGGCCAACACAGCTTTAATTGGGTGGCTGCTATTGTCCCTGTGTTGCCTCCCTTATGTGATGATCAACCCCACACAGGGGAAAAAAAGAACACTTTCATTGCCACTGGTAAAGGGTAGAAGAGCTTAAGAATGATATATATGATATGAAAAAACTGTGTGACAGTTCAGGTTAATCACTAACTTAACTTGTGAAGAAAGAGATTCAGTCTAAATACATTTCAATCCCCTTAAACATTTTAAAACATTACAACTCCACCAGTTTCTCCATGAAGCATTAAACACCATATCAGACCTGACATAATGTTTTATTGCTTTCTTAGTTTTGTATTAATTGTAGTGTGGCTTTCTGTATATTGCATTTGCTTCTGTGTTGAATTAGTTGATAGGGCCTGAAAATCCCCAGAGACAATGTCTTGAAGCTTAGGATGCATCTGTAATTATCAGCAGCCAGTTAACAGCTAACTTAACTGTGTCTCCTCAAAACAACACAAAAATCTATTATGAAGATTTGGAGGGTTTATAGTGTTAACAAGGGGAAGTGAAGAATCAATTCGGGGTGCTCATGGATGTTTTCACTTACATACAGTAGACAACTGTAAAGTTAACTTATGAATGGACTGCATAGTTTATATTTTTTTGTAACAAATGTAACCACTTTGATCAACATGATCCCAGTAGTTTGATCCAAATATATTGATTTGTATTAAGAATATAAACTTTAAACAGCCTTAATGTTTAATATTCTGAAGCAACATCTTGTTATATTTCCGTTGATGACAAAAGTCATCCCACTGATCGAGCTGTGCTTCAGGTGGTGGGCACCTCTGACAGTGTGTCCGTTTTTTTTATAGCATTTTACACGTTAGTTGACTTCCTTAATGCCTGTTCGGCTGTGATGTTTTGAAAACCATTGTCCACCCGTCCCTAAAGGTGATCAAAATCTGCCGTGATTATCAAGTGGGAAGTCTGGCTAATGGTCCCCCCCTTGCTGCCTCTTATCCCCTCCCAAGTGTGGATCAAAGAGGATGAAGTTTTGAGCCTGGGGATAATCTAGTCCCTTAGATTGTGATAATGCTGCTCAGGGTGATCATGTGGATGAGAGCAGGTCTGGGCGTGCTCACAGTAGTGTTTTTTTTTTTTTTTGTCGTTTTTTTTTTTAAACCGCACTTGTCAGTGTGTTGGTGCTCAAAAGAGAAACAGCAGACAATGGCAGAGTGAAGCAGTGAATTAGTACATGTAGGGATATGGAACACACTCCTGCTGAAGCTGTATCCAGGCAACTACATTGGAAATAATCACATTTTGAATTAATGACAGGTGATTGCTTTTATCTTAATTTCTAAGCATTGGTTCAGATATTTTGCAAGACTTTATACAATATAATAAAGTATCCTTGTACCTTAAAAAAACATATTTAAAACACTAGAAAGGTAGAAAAAAAATGCTTTTTAGGGTTTTTTTCCGGATTCTTCAGTCTGATATACATTTTTAATAAATGTAATCTCCTTCCTTTTGTGTAAATGTCCTTTAGATACAATATTTTAAAAGTTATGCTTTGCCTCCAGTGCTGTAATGCTTTAGTAAAACTCAGGTCTGGCCTGTAACTTCTCATAACTCTCCCCTTTTGGTCTTTTTTTTTGAGTCATTTCCCGGTGGATTTGCGAGTGTGTGGCACATCATTATCCCGTTGAAAGGTCCAGTTCCAAGTTTGAACTTTGGCCAGATTGCCTCATATTATCTTCCAGAAACTCTTTGATATGATGCAGAATTCATAGTTGGATCAGTGACTTCAAGCTGGCCTGTCCCGGGGGCAGTGAAACAACCTCAAACCAGAACATTTCTTCCACGCTTTATGCTTGGTGTGAGGTTCTGCTCCTGAAAGCCATCTGTGACCTGCACTACATGTATGTTGTTGTGGCCACACAGCCCTTATCTTTCCTTTGTTCTTGACAGGTCTTCCAAAGAGTTTAATCATTAATTTATTTGTTCATTCATGTGTTATAGGCATACATTTTCACCACTACATTTACTGTATTTCCAGGATTAATATAGTATAATTAAGCTGAATTGAATAGAATTAAAGTCCTTTCAAACTCTTGGTGCAATAAATTTATCAATACTTGTGGGGAAACTGTAAGGAAACTTTTAGAGTTTATTTTCCTTAGAAAGTCTCTTCTTTAAACTGATTCTTGCTAAGGCCTCTAGTCTATAAATTGGCAGCCATTTCAAATGTGTGCCACTTGCCAATGATCTCTTTACTTGAAGATGATTTTTTTAATTGATTTTGAGGTCCTTTAAATCCCTTGACAGAATACAAACATCTGGGACATTTCTTCAAAGGCCTCCAAGAACTCCAGATATTGGCACGATGACACAACATACTTCAGCTCCAAAGAGAGCAATATGTCCTACATGCCAGGGATTTATGGATTTAGGAGTATAAAAAATCTTAGACTGCACTTATGTTAGAGTGTCAGCTTGGGAAATTATCAGCAAAATGTCTCCCTATAAAATAGACCAATCAGGCTTTTCCTTGTACATGCTGATTTTCTTTGGGTTCAGACCTGCTAGTTGTTCTTTTTTTTCTTTTACAGAACCTAGTTGTCATGCACCTAATAAAACGTTTGAAAAAATAATAACATAATTACGAGTTAATTCCTATTAATGAATCATCATTTTAAAGTTAAAGCAGGTTCCAAGTTGTGATTAAGTTGATGTATTACAAAAATTATAACCCAGATTTTACTAAATCATTGTCAATCCGACCTATTCAAGGGTAAATTGGTTCATTCAAAGCTCTGGCAGATTGTTTGCTGCATCTCTCCTCTTTGTAGTTTGCACACCTTGTTTACTAGAAAAGCATTTGTATAAGAAGCGTTAAAAACAGATTTTTATAAAGGATTTGGTTTTGTTTGTGTTCTTTTGTTTTTCTTTTGCCCCGTTTAGTCTGTTGGTGAAATGACAGAGAGCTTAAGCTTTGCTCAATCTCATTTTGGTCTTAAGTTCCCTGTTGTTCCGCATGATCTCTTCCCACCCTGATCTGTGTCTGGTGTTGGTGTCCAGCTGTACTGTCAGCACGACAAGTGGTTCAGGGAACTCCTTCATTGCTCACTGACCAATCGCAAACACACCAGAGTGCTGTCAACGAGCATTTTCCACCCAGTGGTTTGCATTTGTGTGCACCTGTGGTTTCAACCCGGAGGGCAGGGGAGGCAAGAAGGGGGTGGCAGGATGGTGAAAAAGCAGGGCACTGGGGTGGAAAGGCAGTCAGAGTTGGGATTAGGCTATCCCTCTGTCTGTAAAGTTTAAAGCCTAGGAGGAGGCGAGGGGGGGGGGGGGGGGGGGGGGGGGGGGGGGGGG
>JAUZNJ010003528.1:0-11527 GCA_034780135.1 Jordanella pulchra | reverse complement strand
TGTTTTCTTCAAAATGCTTCAGAGGACAGATGAGCCTTTACTGCTTCTATTTGCATATTTGTAATTTGCATCAAGTCATTGGAGCTTGGAGGCAACTTACGGTTGTGTGTGCATGTTTGCATGAAGGCATGCTTGCACATGTGGGCATGTGCTTTGCAATTCGACAAGAGAAATCAAAACATTGTCCAATCAATTGAATATGGAAAAATGTCCACCATGTCCATGTATATCTTAAACGACTTGTGTGTTTCAAGCATTTTTAAATGTATGTTACAAAAAATACCCTGACTGTCTTTACTGAGGTGTATAAAATGTATCATACTGCAGTAGAGAGCCTACTCTAGAGTTACCAGAAAAGATACTCATTCTGCACTGCAGTGCTTTGCTTGCCGAGTTGTGAATCTTATCAGGCAGAGTTGTGGGGGATTTTGTTGGTGTGTGTGTGTGTGTGTGTGTGTGTGTGTGTGTGTGCGTGTGTGTGTGTGTCCAGGCCCCTCTGGAGTCCATTAATCCCAAATCTAACAGACATACTGCAGAAGCAGCCTTTGATGTGTGCTGAATCCCTCACTGGAATATTGGATGCAACTTCTTTTCCCTTTTTTTCCCTCTCCCTCTCGTCAACAGTGCATTGTTTTGCTTTCCCCCCCATGCCTATGCTGTCCAGCAGGACAGGTGGCAGTCGTGTTAGGAGTTTGTTTACAATTCAGGTGTGTTCTAGCCAGTTCTCTGATCTGTAATTTTACATCTCTGAGCTCTTTTAATCCCATTCTTATCTCGTGTAAGCCTTCTAATCTTTGACCCTAATCTTAAACCGCTGAATAGAACGGGGCAGTGTGGATTGAGGAGAGTTGTTTCTCTCACCTTCCAATTCAATGCATAGATTTGTCACAGGGAGCCAGGGCTCGTCAGTCTTTTGGGTTTTCTGTCTCTCAAGCTGAGTTTAAAAAGTGCTTTTTGCTCTACATTTATATTTATTTATGTTTTATTGCCAGAGCCTGGACTTGAACCCTGTCTATTTTAAAGCTCTTTGCTCATAACTCACCAGTCTCAGGAGTATAGCCGATGGAGAGGCAAAGAAAGTATAAATTAGATAGTGGGATGGAAAATGCATTTCTATTTGAAATGATTATCCCCCCTGACGGGTACACTAATAAACTGTTATTGCATTTCCGTCAGTTTCTTTTAATCTAATCATGCATATAAACAGATGAGTGATAGCATTAGTGTTTGCAAATGTTTATCCATAACGGAGGCATAGGCGGCCATTGTCTAGACAGCAAACACCAATTTGGCTGGGACACAGAGGAACATCAATGCTAAAGCAATGGTGCTGAAACACTAGGCACGTGCTTTTGCTTTGCACAGAAGGGAAGATTGCAGTGGCAGACAGACGGCCATAGGAGGAAAAGGCGGCGCAGCAGAAGTAGTGGAAAGGTTGGCAGAGCTCACTGTGGCTAATACATCCAAAGTGTGTCAGTTAGCTCTTTAAATGTGTTAGGCCCCGGGGCTGAGAAAGCCAACACCATCGACTCAGCCCACCTCACTCCACCTTTCCACTTAGCCTCTGTTCAACACCCGCCAATATCCTTAGGGGAGTTACACTGCTGTTCATTGGCAAAATTGATCAAATGCCTTCATGCTTAAGTGTACATTTTTCTCATTGCACTTATTAGTCTCATGAATACATGTACCGAGAGGTGAATTTGCAATGTGATGCACAACTGAGTATTACAATAGTGTGATGTATTGTGTAACTATAGAGGTGTTGTGACTTCCTGCTTAGCTCAATGTTGTAGCCTCTCCATCACACTGTTTAACAGGCAGACTATTAGAATAAGTGATAAACTATACATCTCATGCATCTATGGTTTCTGGTTTCCTGTAGAATGTAATTCATCATTGACATAATTAAGATTTTGGTAGGCATTGGTACATAGTCTCAGCAGAAGTGGAGGGTAAGCAATATTATGGCTTTATAGTTATAGCAACATGAAAATGGCAGGGCTGCGATTATAGGAAGGGACGAGTGGCTGTAATACTACTGAAGATTCTTCAACTTATTATTTGGAATCATATATATTTAATTTTTAACACTAATTTAAAAAAAAATATCCTTTGAAATGTCTTATTTCCTACTAGAAACAAACTTTGGACTTTGTTATAAATGATTTTGGTCTTAACTATATATCAAACATTAGCCAAACTAAATGTATACTGGTAAATATTACATTTTTTTAATAGCACAATTGGAAATATCATATATAATCGAATAGAAATAAAGAACATAGTCACTGGTTTGCATTTTCTTATGAAACAGTATTCAAGCAAGGGTTCTACTTGTGGTGCAAAACATGAAATTAGGGTATTTTCTAGTCTGTAAAAAGAGCACAATTTATGACTGATTTATGTTTTCTTCCTATGATGTTTTTTTCCCTTTGGGATTACATTAGGCTTGATTGGCAAGCTTAACAACACGCATCATTAGCCACTTTATCTGTTTTTTAGTTTAAAATGTTTTCGCCACTAAGCCAAAGGTGTTGTCACTTTAAGCTGTCAAATATGGATGTAGATTTTCTGCTTTTCTTAGCTTTTCATAATCAAGTACAAAAGAAAATAACTGAATAATAAATAATTAAGATAACTTGATGGAAACTACAGTATATTGCAATAACAATCTAGAATTGCTATTGATCAGCAGGTAGAGTGGTTATCATGTAGCAGAAAGGTCAGTAGTTTGATCCTTTGCTAGCTCCTATGTAGACGATATGTTGACCTAAGATTAAACTCTATATTTAGCTTTCATCTTCTTATGTGTGCAGCTGTACAAACATTACTAAATTGTTTGTGTGTGTGTTTGTAAAGCCTAAATAAGGTTGAAGCGAATAACATTGGTGCAAACCATTCAATCTTCATCTGCTGCATGCCTGGTCTTACATTTCAGTGAGGGTTTTGTTGAGATTAAGAATCAGAAGCACTTTCCCTAATCCTGACAAAGCAGCACACGTGGGAATGATTCCTGCACAAAGCCGCAACACCAAGTCCCTCAAATCCATTTGTTCAAAACTGAGCAACAAACATGGAGAGGGAGACAATAAAGGAGTAATCTAATTCAGTAAACGTGACTGTATTAAATTTATGGTGGTTCATATTATGATATAGATTTTATCTATGAATTACCCATGCTTCATCTTGCTCACTAATCTTCCTGTTGCTTTAGGGCAGTTAAGGCAACAGGGCTCTACATTTGGTTCAAGATATGCTCCCTCAGCTCTGGAAATGCCTGTAAAAGGTGTCACTAGAGAAGCATGGTTAAAATGTAAAAATGTGGTGTAGTAAAACTGCTTCTAAAGAAGGACCTCTGAATTAGTGACAATAGGTTACCCTTCATTCTGTGTTTAATAGGCTCTTCAAATCTGTTTTCTCTTTAGACAGAAACAAGATTTCTGTAATGAGCTAGTGACTCATAGATTTTCTTGACTTATCTTTTTTAATTCCCTTCTCTGCACTTTCTTTCCCCGTCTCTCTCTCCTACCTCTCCATGTTTGTACTTAAAATCTTTTTAAATGGGCCAAAGCAACTTTTTGTTGCTATCTACAGGGATGAGTAAGTAGATAAAGGCTATCACCTGGAAGAAGTCTGTTGATGGGTCTCCCTAATCTAATGTCTTGGCTGGAGGCTCCTGTATGCAACCTCCAAACACAACGCTAATGTTTGCTGGTTGGAATGAATGATGCTTGATAGAAACAACAATGACAATATGACCAAGCATATTTGAAGTGCTTCTATAAACTGAATAAAGCAACACAAAAACAAGGGGGAAGGAAGTTCGCAGAAGTAAAACATGGTGCAAGCCTGCTGTGTCTGTTTGTGTTGCTCGTGAGCGAACAAGCTGAGATGCACACAAACAAAGACAGGGTGCACACCAGCATACTATATTTAGATGACAAAGTGCCACCAACCCAGACTAAAGGGGTAAAAAAGTAAACAAAGGAGAAAGCTCAAAAAGAAAAAAACAAGGCGGTCCAGAAGCATCCCCTGTTATGGTGCAATCCCCCATGTCCTAATTACACAGGCTTAGAGGAAACGGAGGATTAGCCACCAATTCACCACGCTTCTCGCCTCATCTTCTAATAAGTCCTCTTCTTGTTTCCTTGCCACCCTTTGAGCAACCTTGCGTGTCTCTCTGCAGTTCCAGGTAGAAGATAGTGTTATCCTATGTCAGTCTTTCCTTTTTTGGCCATTCTTGTCAATGTATACCCCTTAGACAACAAAAGGTAATTCCTTTTCTAAGAGTAGAGTGTGCGTCAGATATGTTTGTTCACTTTCTATTGAATCCAGGGCAATATTCTCATCTGTATATTTTATCTTTCTCTCTGTAAACAATATTTCAGGTTTGTCTATTCATCTTTGAATTAAAGTGAGTGCACTTTGTTTGCAGCAAAACGGTTCTCAGCACTGTTCATAGTGGTCAGTTTAAATGCTGAAACTCATATCTGCTGTGCAGCACCATCAGAAATTTATCTAATTGGTCCCAAATTCAATCTGCACCATACAATGACCACAATGACACAGTGAGTCTCACAGATCTATCTTCAGCAGTAAGGAGAACAAGGAAGCATGCAGCAGATGCTGTGGATCCCAAACAGCTCAGATCTCAATGTCACAAAATCAACTAGAGAATACATGAAATGATGGAAACGAGTTCAACACGAGGCTTGAGACAAATTAAGCAGCCCGAACCCTGTTTTTAATATATATTTTAAAAGCTGTATAACACAGAGACCTACTTGCTTCTATGGGTTACATTCTGGTTACAGTTTGCTGAATCCTGATAAATATTAAATCATTTATAATACAAAACGATCTCACGGTGCTGTGGAACAGTATTCATACTCCATGAACATTTTCACTTTTTAAAATTTTACAACCATGAACTTTGGTTTATTGTTTGGGGGATGATCTTATATGATCAATCAACACAAAGTAATGCACATATATATGAAAGGAAAAGACAGGAAACTTTTCTTTTTTTTCTTCGCTAATAAAAATCTGAAGAGTGTTGTAACCTTAAGTAAGTTCTGGTAAAACCACCTTTTGCTGCATTTACAGATGCATTCTTTTAAAGGGTTGTGTTTAGAGATTTGGGTGTTTTTCCTTTTATCTTAGAAAAACATCTCAATCCCAGCCCTTGGATGGATAGGCTTTGTGAATAATTATTTTCTGCTCTGTTCATGGATTATCCATTAGTTTGGGTCTGGACTTTGTGATGTGCCACACATGAAAATGCTTTAATCAAAACCCTTCAATATTACCTTTGACTGTTTGTGTTTGTTTTACTAATGGGATCTGAACCAACACCCCAGTTTCAAGTTGTTTTCAACCTCTAAATTGTTCTCTGTCTGTATGTATTAACCCTTATTTAGCTTGTCTTTCCTGAGGGGAAAAAATATAGCTTTTTGGTGATACGTATGGTGTATGCAAAGAAAATTGCCATTTTAGTTTTACATAAAATGTATAATTTTGCATGTTTAAAATAGTTTGTTTTAAGCAAATGTCCTACTTGCCCATCAATTAATGCTCTCTTTACTGAGACTAACATTATGCATCCTGCTGCATCCATTTTACATTATGCATCCTGCTGCATCCGCTTACGAATTTATACTATTTTATGTTGGTGTAGAAGTGAGAAGTGGTTAATGCATGGCTCTTAGGGGCATATGGCCCTTCTCGCTGTTCTTTGTAGCTTGTAGAAACTTGACTTTTTTATGTTGTTTTTTATGTTTTATTTGTAGTTTGAGTGGTATTTTATTTTGAAAAAAATAAGACTTGTCAGAGTTTGCGTTCTTTATCCAGTGAGAAAACTTTACAAGTGGTTGCATTTCAGCCATCTTTACTGTAGTTATTTCAATTGATCCATTGCAGATGCATAAAGTTCTATCATCTTGTAAAAGAAAATATTGTTACTTATTCACACAGCGGACATGTATGTTATATTTGCAACAATAACTACTCCTCTACTGAGATCTACCCATCCATATTGACAATTACAGTCCTAATGACCACTACAGACCTAGTAAGGCTGGTTTGTAATAATCTGATTATTCCTTTAATATCTGTGTGGGAGCAATTATTTAGATTGACTAGCAAGAGTAGAGAGCTGTGGATTGCCTTGACGTCAATAATATGGGGCACTACCCTAAATTTTGTGGCTTTAGCTTATTTTAACTTTTTAATGTTTCAGTCAAATGATACGAAAGCTTAGATGACAATGTAGAAAAGAAACGGTTTATGTTATAATGCATTGTAGTTCTAAAGGGTTTGTGTACACTATGTTGTATGGCTCTTTACGATGCTGCTGGATTTCGTACTGCCTCTTGGTGCTGAACTAGTTGGACTACCCTAGTTTATACCATACACTCCCGGTTTATTACATTCAAATTAAATGAATAGATTTGTCGGGCATCTGTCTGTTTTGTATGTGTAGATGTATGTAGGTACTGATTAATATATTTATTGGATAGTACATACTATGCTAAACCAAAGTTAAATTTTCAGTGTTCAAGCATAATAAACAGGTTGATCACTGCAGAAATTATGTAAGGCTTGTTCTTTCCAGACATCTATATCTAAAAGCTTGCCTGTGGCTGCTCTCTTTCAAAAGCTAAAACATTAAAACACTTTGAAGCAGGAGCAGGAGCAATCCATACCTAGAGGAAATGTGAATTATCGAAGGTCTTAAGTCACAGGGTTGGAGAAGAGGCTCAGGTATTTTGATTGGCTAAAGCAATGATCTTCCTTGACTGACCTTGCAATATTTATTGAGTGCCTCCAACTGCTGTCAGAAGTGATGGCTCAGAGCTGCTCTATGCACAACGAAAATATGTATAGTTTTCTTTTTCTCTTTATTTGTTTACTCTGCATGGCTTGCTTTCAATGCTGTGAGATTAAAATACCTCAAAGAAGAACATGAATCAGAAGTTTGCTAAATTTGTTGTTGAAACAGCAGTTTGAATACCGACACACAACACAAAACATGGTTAACGTTAAGCAACAGTTTTGCCTTTACTCAGCATGTTTTGGCCTTGGATAGGTTCCCATGGCTGTTCATTACTGTTGAACCTGTTTGTTTGGGTTGCCAACAGATAAGAAAAAAAAAACAAAAAAACTAAAAACGTCAAGATTTTTTTTTTCCCACAGATCTCTCCAGGTTGACCTTTCCTAACAGTTAAAGCTGGCAGACATCTTTCATTAATAATATAACACCAGGCACTCTTGGCTCAGCTGGGGAAATCTAAAGCATGTGGGAAAACATGCCAGGAAAAGCAGATCCTATTTGATTAGATTCACTAAAAATAAAACTGATATGTGCTCACGTTGCAGATGAACTGACACGGGGGGGTGTGAGTGCACAATTCATTCAGACACAAAAACATTACCTGGTACACAGACTCACATGCACAAACACAATATCATACACAAGCTTTTATGTGGCCAGGCGGGTCATTTTCTAAATATAATTTTTTAAGGGCAACCTCATGTTTTTCAGAGCACTTCATTGCTGCTTTGTGATAGCAGGAGAGTGCTGTTTGATAACAGAAACCTAGCCACCCAGATGTCCCTCATCTCCTCAGCCCTGCAGACCCCTCTATCTCCCCCCCACCCCCCAGCTCTGTTTGTTCATTATTGATTAGGCTTTGTGTATTTGTTTTTGTTTGGATATCAGCTTACGTGTCTCATAGGTTTTTTTTTCCATATCTTTGTTACAAATAACACTTTCTCATCTGTGCTTTGAGAAACTTAGCCAAGTATTAGCTGACTGAGAGGACTGTTGCTTTGCAGGAGAAGGACTAAAGAGAGGATGTGTTTGATCCTTAGATAAGTATTCTTGATTTAGTCTTTGCTTCGCCAGCCAACAGTTTTTCCATGCCGCTCCTGCCGAGCACTTCCTGCTATGCATCGGTATTCTCCTGCTTCCTGCTGTGATAAGATCTATTAGACCACAGCAAACTATTCTTTTCATTCTTCTAAGCTATGGACCCCAAAAAACAATCTAAACACATTATGTCAAACTGCATCTATTTTAGCAGATGTTTTAATATCGCTCCCTGATATTTATAGGTTTTGTTTCTGTTCTTTTTTGACGCAATAATCTCTTTGGAACTATATGTTAGAAATGTCAGATAGACATCCTTATAGAGTAGCTCTCAAAATGTACATGTAGCAGTCCCATAAATCATTTCAAAACTGTTCTACCTTTGTCAATCACATTGGTACATTCTTTCAAATTCAAGAGAAAAACTGTACTAAAAGATCCAAAATGAAAAGCAACTTGGATAATGAAAAGTAACTTGGATGTGAAAAGTGGATGTGAAAACACCCTTAAATAAAAGTTTGTTAATACATCTCTTGATTCAGTTTGAGCCCCTTGTCTTCTTTGGTTCACATCTACCATCTGTTACACTGAATCTGATAAACTGTTACCATGTTTCAGATGCACTAATAGAATTGTCCTGAGATTGCCCAATTGTATATTGTAACTAAAATCATATTTTACAGGCAGGTTTCAAAGGATCGCAGTCACTGCAAAAAGGAAATCAGTTTTAAAAAATAGATAAAAGAGACCCAGTATTCTTTTTTAACATCATGAAAGATGTTACAAATAATCTTTTTAAAATAAACTCATTTATTCTCTATATATCTTTACTAATAAGTTTGATAGAGAGAGAAAATATCTTATTTTGAAGAAACTACACATGGCAGGGAGGTGGTGCAAAGCAAAAGTGTATGTACAGTAGGCTTTAGTTCTTGTTGCAGTCATCACAGGTTTAGGTCTGTTGACCATTGCATGCCCTCCCCACTCTCTCTTAACCCTATTTCATCTCATCCTCATTTCAAAGAATACTGGCTACTAGCGCCAAAACTATATTTCTCAATGGTATTATTTAAAATCACATTATTTTCTGAATATAATGTTTTTCAGATGTCATGTAGTCTTAGACAGTCCCAGATGCAGGTCCCTGTGATGATGCATGCTGTGATGACAACACAAGAACAGTTTCATGCTCTTAATACAATGCTGGCAAAACAAACTAGCCAACTGTAGAGGGCAGTGGACTCTATTAGCACAACTCTATGAAAAGTAAAAAAAGTATCTAAAGCAAGTCAAATCCATTAAAAGTTTTGTTTCGCTTTATGTCAACAAAAGAGTGAAAGATTTCCTTTAATCTATAAAAAAGACATTAAATATTACTTTATTTTGGTCATAATATTGGATGTTTAGGCACATGCTGTTATTTCACTGATACCCAAAACTTGAAATGTTTTTAAGAGTCCCTCACTAAGAAATCACAAGATGTTTGCTGACCATTAGATCTTGTCAGATTTGGGACTCTTTCATCAGCTTGTCTCAAATATTTAGTTAACCTGATTTGCAGGATGAGCAGGTTGGTCTAACTTGGCTGGATAACAGTAGGTGAGGAGATTAAAAAGCACAATAATGCTCACGCACACACATACTCATGCTCGCTCAAACACACACTGTGAGATCCCTAAGGAGAACAGGTGCAGTCATGGTTTGTCACAGATGCCCCTCTCAATTCGTCAGCTGCCACTCCTCCTGTCCACCTCGGGTGGGTTGAAGGATATTTAACACAACACAACACAACCTCAACACACAAATGCAAATACACACAAGGTCATTACCTTTGGGTAATTTTCTAGTCTTGTAGTCCATGTTAGCAGCTCATATTTTTGTTTTAGTGATGACTCCACAAGTGTGCAAAAAAACAAAAAAATATTCTGTCACTGTTATCAGTTTGGAGTGTTTTACCTCATTTCTAAACTTATGAAAGATATTATCCTTTCTATTGTCTTACCCAGTGTTTAGCTTAACGGTGATGACTTGCTAGCATTAGGCTGTGAGCAGAGCTTGCGTGTGCTCCTCTTTGAAAACTTAAGTATGTGACAGAGGGACATTAATCACCGGGCTGGGTAATAAAGCGAGGGAGGACAGTGTTGTACGGCCAGAGGGCAGGCATCTCAGGGGGAAAAAAAGGCTGTTTAGGGAAAGCACACCATGTTTTATCATACACACTGATACAGAACACCACTTTTAATTGACAGTTTAAATGCATTAATCAAAATCTCACATCAAACATCTGTCTACTGTATAGTAAAAAGTCTCCTCAAGGAAAAGTTTGTTTTCCATATAAACTGAACAAAGATGTTTCCTGCAGGCTTGTAATGTGATTCTAAATTGATATTTGAAAGCTTATGCAAGAAGATTTGTTTATAATCTGCGGATCAGTAACTGTTTGATCCAAAAATTCATAGATGCAGTTTCTGATTTAACCACTTTATACAGTTGTCTGGTTTTTCATATTTGAATAAGGCAATAAGGTTGAAAGCTCTTATACTATATAAAAAGGCACATACAGTCCAACAATAAACGAGAAGGTGTTTTTCCTGCTTTGAACAAGTTAAGATTGCTAAAATTATCTACATTTGCTTAACTGCAATGTTAAAAAATCAGATATTCTTCAAAAAATTAGTATTTAGTATTAGTACTTTCCTTGAGTTCAGAAGTTTACATATTTAAGTTTCCATTGCTTTTTGTAACCTATCCTTAAGTTCATTCACAAGATTTGAGTTTAATGGGAATACATAAAATTATATATTTTAACCCTATTGCATACATGGAATTAAAAACAAAAACAGCTAAATATCATCTGAGGATTTTAGCTGAGGCTGGTAACAGAGACCCATTACAGACAGCAAAACACATTTCTGTTTTTGTATTAAAAGGCTACCCAATGAGCAAATGCTTCAATGTTCATTGATTTATGTGGTGTTCCAATGAAACTGAAATTCCAGTGTTTTGCCATAATGACCATCATTACATTTAGATTAAAAGGGAAAAGTTTGCGATCATAAAAAAAAACACTATCACAGCTGTATAGCAAAGGGGGTGGCAGCATAATGCTTTGTAGTTATTTTAATGCTGGAGGGACTCTTGGAAAATAGATGGAATCATGATAAAAGGACAATGTATAAAAATAGTGAAGAAAGAAAATGTTGGAGTGTCCAACATAAGACCTTGATTTTAATCTAAAAAGATTTCTGAGAAGAACAGCAAGAAGGTCCAAGATTCAGATCACCTCCTGGACTTTTTCTGCTTGGATTTCAGTGCATTTTCTACCTGTATACATCTGGGTTCTTTCCAAGTACTGATGCTTTTTACTACAGTCTAAAAAAATAATAAAACTAAAAAATCAATTGCTATCTCTGCTTTTACTGAAGAAACTTTGTAAGGTCATCTAAAGTAAATTTTTGGTTTCTTGTTCCAAAGGGGTAGGCAGCTACACTTAATGACTGGTTGTATAATCTGAACATTTATACTGTAGCCATAATTTCTTTGGCATTCTTCAAAATGGGGGAGACAAGAGGCATACTTACAGTCCTGCTCACCATTATTGGCACCCATGAAGTTTAAGTACATATAGTGGAATATTTTCTGAAGGAAATTCAT
>JAUZNJ010003517.1:0-18566 GCA_034780135.1 Jordanella pulchra | reverse complement strand
ATCTATCTATCTATCTATCTATCTATCTATCTATCTATCTATCTATCTATCTATCTATCTATCTATCTATCTAGTATAAAATTTATTTAAAAAACATCAAAAATTACTTCATATCTGAAAGCACTGGGTTGTTTAATTTATTTCATACGTGTATAAACAGGTAATTTCCTTCTGACTCTTAGCTACGATCACCATCCAGTGCGCTAGATGGCGGTAAAGGCACCTTAAGTTGGTTTGCCAACCGTACCACCGGTATCATCATAGTATCTCTCTCACCGCTAGGTGTCGCTACTCGCGTCTGCACTTTGCAATACTGTGGAACACGTGACCACTATCAATAAGGAAGTGTTCTAGTAAGTTTAAAAACAAGGCGCCAGCAGCTAATTCTTTGAGAAAATAACAGGGTGAGCTATATGGCCGATCGCGAAACCAGGCTTATTTGTGGTTTTCCTTTTAAATAACACTTTTCTATTGTCATTTCCTGTTAAACTTGGCTATTTGTCTGCGAAAAACCAGAGTTAAACATTCTTCTAGCATACATCAAAACTCCCTCTCAGTTGTTCACTCTCATCTCGCGTTATGCTGTGAGTTTTTGTCGTTGTGTTGTGTCTAGTCTGGTTCTAAGGGATGCCCGATTCGAAGCCGGTGCGGTTCGGTCGGAAACGCGCCCTTCCGTCCTGTCCGAACCCGTTGTTCCTCCAGTGGCTCACCGAGCTGCGAGACGAGGCGAAAGAGAAAGGGCTGAAGATACAGTACACATACCAGAAGGTACCCACCTCACTGTAGACTCTGGGACGGGTTCATCCTGGTGGATGTGATTCGATTTAATTCCAAGGTCTTCAGTTTGTTTCCAGGTTTCTTTAAATCCGAGGCTTTCAGATGAAGTTAATCTCAGTAGATGTTATTTTCCCCATTATAAAATAGAAACTTTAAAATGTGCGTCGGAGAGACAGTACGGTGCAAAAGCTGGGAAGAAATAAAACAAGAAGGAAGCGACACTATATAGAGCTGTAAAAACATCTTTAGAAATTATGACCACACGAAAGCAAAAGAAAATAGAAAAAAATATATTTTTGTTGTGGCTGATGTCTTGTCAACATAAAACTGTGGCATTTGCTTCAAAATGGATAGACAAATAAATAAATAAATAATCAAATGTTTGGTAAAAATTAGGGTGTCCTAATATGACTTTATCAGTTCCTGTATTAATCCTGCAGCCTTGAGTATTTATTGATACCGATATTCATACAAGAGCACCATGAATCATACACACTTTTATTAAGTCGTTTATAGTGTGGAATGATAAAAAAAATAAAATGATTTTTCTCATCCAGACAATTTATACTTTGAATTAAGTAGGACAACAACTGACCTGTTTCTAATTCACCAGAGTTTCATAAAGTTTAAATAAAGGCTGTTAAATTGAAGTGTTTCTATGAGGTTTCTAATATCTGAGACTTAAAGGCAGGCCAATATATTTGATATTCATTTTTTTATTTTTTTTTTTGCGATGTCAGACCAATTTCCATGATCGGAATCTAATCAGGACAGCACTAGTTAAAATGCAAGAAAGGTTTGATAGTATGTATCATATTGCTAAGTTTCAAACACTTTCAAAATATTGCATACCTTATTTATTTTATATTTTATTTTTTTGCAAAAGAAATTCAAGTTTTAAAGTTACAATATATATATTTAAAGGATTATTTTTTTGTATTTTTTTTAAAGGCTATAAACTCTTTGAATAAATATCCACTTCCTCTAAAAAACGCTAAAGAGGCAAAAATCCTTCAAAACTTTGGAGACGGAATCTGCAAAATACTGGATGAGAAGCTGCAGCGATACTACAGAGAAAACGGTAAGAAGTAGACGAGAATGAGCAGCTCTTTGCATGGATAGACAGACCTGATGGATGATAAATGATCTGATGGAGAGATGAATGGTTTGATGGATAAACAGTAGGATTGATGGATGCACAGCAGATTGTAAACAGTCTATGAACAGGGACGTAGACAGTTGGATAGATGAATGGATTGATCAGATAATTGTCAAAGCAACGGACAGACAGATAAATGGACGAGCAAATGGGTGGATTTGCAAGAAATTGATGTTAAAGAATAGCTGGATAACCCTTTAAACCATGAAATAATTGATAGAAAATTCTGATTTTTTAATATGAACTGTCATTGAAAAAAAACATAAATTTTGTTAAATTTGATCATTATTTGCATCAATTTTGATACATCAGGCATTTTCATATAATCTTTTATCCATTTTCTGTTCCCTACATATTTCTGATTTATTAAGTCGGGTTCTCAAGAGCGAAAATATCCCACTGATGATGCAGAGGTCTAAAAAATTCATGTATCAAATATGATACATTTGGCTTTAAAGGGTTAACGGTTTAAGGGAATGCCATAGTATTATAAAGTCAGGGTTCCAAATCTGCTAAAATTGTACTGCTGTATAAAAAATGTTATATATTCCCATAGAAACTGAATGACAGATTAAGAAATCTTCAGTCCACAAAAGTAAAATATCAATACTTTCTCAACTAGTTGAATTGATTTGAAGTTCATTAAATGATTATGATGATATAAACTATGTAGAGATTCAGAGATTCTAATAAATAAAGTAATAAAATTATCCTATACTGCAAAAGTACCTTCAGCATTAGACACTGGATATGTGTAAATTTGTTCTATTAGGTTTTCTAAAAGAAAGCTCCATGTGAAAGTTTAACCTTGTGAAAAGAAAATACTTTATAAAGTTTATTGTAAAGTTCATTGGTTTAATATTTATATACTGGTAAAAAAAAATTACTATGATTATTTATAATAACATTTACAAATAATTTAATTTCATTGAGAAGTTTAGACCGTTTCATTCAGCATAACACTGTTTAGCCAACTTATTAATATGTAAACTTTTATGATCCTTCTTCTTAAAAGAATAAAAATTAAAAATTTACAGGAACTAGAATAGAAACGATGAATCGGAAACATTGAAATTTAAACGATGCCCAACCCTAAAAAACATTAATATGTTTTCCTTAAAGTTATCATACCATCAGTATGTCATACTGGTCCCTGCCTAACTGCACTGTAGTTGTGTGTGAAAGTTCACATTTCCCCCACAAAAATTGCATTAATGAATTTATTCCTGTGTTTTTTTTTTTTTTTGTTTTGTTTTTTTTTTTCATTTCAGACAGTTTTTCTATGGTTTGATGTAATTCTAAATTGTTTTATTGTCTTCACTTGTTACAGGTCCCAACGCTTCAATTCACTGCTTACCCAAAGGTGCGCCCCCTCCTGGACAGACAGACAACAACAACAGGCTGGCTCCTTCCAGGAAGGTGAGTAAAGCAATGTTTCAGTATACAGAATACTACACACTCTGTACTTAATTATGTGCAAAATATAAAATAAAATTAGATAATCTATTCTTACCTTTTTTTCCTAGGTATTTTTTTATGTTAAAGTAATATTTTATAGGGTGCACATTCTCTATCAACCACTAGAGGGAGCTGTATGACCGTCCTTTCTCCAGAACTCAGAACTGTGTCGAGTCCACTTTCATTTCCTGCTATGGGGGGGTTTCTTTACCCACTGATTTGCTTTCTTTTGTAGCACTGATATTAAGAGAATTTTTGGGTATTAAAATGTTTGAAACCATTTGTTTGTAACCATTGTTTGAATGCTATACTTTGAGCTACAGCCGTCACAGTGTAATCGATCTGTCACAGAGGAACGATGCTGGTGATGAAGAGAAGGACCGAGGAAGAGGTGGAGGAACAAAGAAGAAGAAGAGGGAGTACATTCCCCAGAAGAGGTCTGGAGGATACGCTGTACTACTCACCCTTTACAGACAATCACAGGTGTCCTTCTGTTGCTCCATTTATTTATGAAATTATGTATTCTTGGTTCAGGATCAACTTTTTTTGTTGTTGTTGTCCACATTTACTCTCCTGTAGATCCCAGGTAGTAAAGGCTACATGTTAAAGATGGAGCTGCAGTCAGAAGCTCAGCCTCTCTGTGACAAATCTTTTACTGTGGTGAGTGCTTTCATGTGAACTTCTGCTACTATTCCTTCTGTCTCTATATCTTCCCTAAAACTGTCTCTGATCCCTTTTTGTTTCTATTGTCAGCCCGAACTTGGCAGCAAGTACACCGCTTGGTCTTCAGTCAGCACTCTGATCCAGAAAAACCTGCTGATAAAGACTCACAATCCTGCCAGGTTATTCATTTATACCCTCAATGTTCAGTTCATATCAAACATTGTCTTTTCCTTTGAATTGAACTTAAATGTGTAGAAAAACATGTTATCATCTTAAAACCAGAGATTTCTGCATATTTTGTGGAAAAAACCTCTACAAAGTTGTGCTTATCTGTGAAATGGAAGGAAAGGGGTTTAATGTACAAATCTTAAAAGTGCGGCCTGTTTTTCCCAATCAAGTAGATGGCTTGTTAACCACCTCTAGCTGCAGTTATTACTAAGGTTATGTTCACACAGCAGCCTGAAGTGACCTAAATTTGATTCATTTTATCCATATGTAACCTGTATCTGATCTTTTCAGGACAGTTTGAACTAAACAGATCCACTTTTTTCGAATGGGACCTAGGCTACTCTGCTATGTGGTCCTAAATCCGATCTTTTTAAATGCGACCAGTGTCTGAACGGCCAGGTCGCATTCATCCGACATAATTGTCATTAATACTTAACAAAGGTCCCTATTCTGTGTCTTATGCAAAAAAAAGGAAGAAAAACAACAATGATTGACGGTAATGAGGAGAGAAGTCTTTATTTTTGAAAGACTGCTGAAAGGTTGCAAGTTGCGCTCCAGCACTACCATCCATTGTTACTTCTGTAAACACAGACCCCACTCGGTACTTGTAACCTCATTGCTTCCTCTAGTGCACATGTTGCATCAATGCAGTTCACACAGGAGGTCACACACAAGTCGCATATATCTGGAAATGTGAACAAGTATGCAAAGGAATCGGCTTTCACAGAAAAAAAAATCCTAGTTGGGCATTAAGGCCAGCAGTGAACGTAGCCTTAGAGTTTCTTGAAGTATCCACCATCCGGATGCTGTTTTTTTTGCTTATTCTACTTTATAAAATAGCAACATTTCAATCTGAGTCTCAGTTTGATTAAGATATTGACTTTAACTGGAACATTCTGACACCTTTGATGTAAATCTAAACCAGTAAACCAAACCTCTGTATGTAACTCCGATCATCTTCTCTGACGATGCTGAAGAAAAGTAATCGATGGACTGAATTTACTCATCAGAGGAGCTTTTTTTTTCAGCTGCTAGATACTCTGGATCTTTTTAGGGTTTTCCAAGCTTAATACAAATGTATGCCAAACTTCTGTTTGTAAAATAATTTGAAAAGCATGTGACATTTTATTTGCAGTTCATAAGTTTTGGACTATTATAACAAAAACAATAAACTTTGTAGCTAAAATATAGCAGTACTTTTGAACAAATATTGCAAAGTTGCAGTCAATCAGCTGTATGCAGAGAAATCATAATAAACACGACAGTAATGTTTAATAATCCTTTTCATGATGTATTATTCTGTACTTTATCGCTGCCAGATTTTCTAGATTCAGCCTCATTCTCTGTTTCAGATATTCTCTAACAGATGAGGGTCTCGCTTTGGCTGAACGACTGGAATCAGTAGAAAGAGATGTGAAAAACCTTCAAGGAGAGGACGTTAGTGAAGGAGATGGACTAGTGGAAGAAGAGCAAGAAGGGGTTGTTGATCTTACTGAGAGTGGTGATGATGATGAAGAAGAAGAGGAGCAGGAGCCTGAGAGCCTTCCACAAAGAGCTACCTGTGCCATTCAGTCACAGAGCAGGGATGCAGGCGAGGGGTCTCTACCAGGACAACCACAGAGGACCCTGGCATGGAGTAGAAAGCCAAACAGAGAACGTCTTCTACCCGGAGCTTATGACATCATCCTCTGTGTCGACTTCATCGAGACCACCGGGTAAGACCCCGCTGCTGCATGTTAGCGTGAATCAAAGAAGACTGTAACAGAAAGAAGGAGGTTTTTAAGAAGGAACCTGGTTTGTGCAGCGGCAGCCATCACCGTAAGCAGGAGCTGGTCAAAGAGCTTCAGAGGAACGGGGTCACCTTCGATGTTAGGAAACTGAATGTCGGAGACTTCCTGTGGGTGGCTCGAGAAAAGGTCACACCTGTTCCAGGTAATTTGACCAAACATAGGGGACTTCTAAGGAATAAATAATAAAACAGCTGAAGGGGTTTTACAGTTCAGGTAATATGAAAAAAAAACACATTCAATCTAAATAGCTTGTTTTTGTAAGTAAGTTCTGCAGCTGTTGATTCTGTGTAGCTTTGAACTTTCTTATGTTAACTGTTAGCCCAGCTAGCTGTTAGTTGGACTCTTAATACCATGATACTACACAGCTTTTAGCTAAACTTTGGAAACTTTAAATAGCTGTCATCTTCACGCTTTACGCTGTTAATTTGCCTTTTAGCCTGATTTTGATGGTGTGTTCTACTCTCTATTGAAACTTGAGTCTGAGAACTTGGAGCGGCATAATCTGTGAGGTAAATAGGTTCCAGTTTTCTGCTTCTAGATCCTCTCAATTACCACTATGGCTACTGTTACAACCATAACAACAACAATGAAAGCCGAAGTTTGCTATCATCATGCTGCACCGACTTTCTCACTCATAATTCCCACTTTCGGGAGTGATGCAGTATAAATACACGACTGGGAAAGTTGGACATTTCGACTTCCTAGGAGCAATAGATCGCAACACAAGTAAGAATTAGCTGAACCCTGTTAGCCACTAGCCTGTCTGTTAGCTTGCTCCTTCTGATTCTGTAAGCTGAGATCTCTGACTGTTGTTTACTGCAGGTTGGATGGATGAAAAAATGAAGTCCAGCATCTGATCTCGCAGCTAAAAACTCCTTAAAGGCATTTCTATGACCTTTACTTCAGTTAGCTCCAGTTTATAAGTGCAGAAACTGCTTTTAATAATGATTCTAATGGTGAATTCATAAGGGTGCAAAGCAGTATTGAAAACAATCTTATCACAGTAAACGGCATCATGTATTTATGCTGTATATACAAATAATGATTTACAGGTCAACTGCGAGCTCCTGTAGGGAGAGAGCTTGTTCTGGATTATATAATTGAGAGGAAGAGGATGGATGACCTGTGTGGGAGTATTATCGACGGACGCTTTAGGGAACAAAAGGTGAACTTGTTTGTTGTTTTTTTTTTTCTAGTAATCCCACATCTTAACCCAAGAGGACTCTTTTCTTTTAGTTTTCTTCTCAAAACAAATAATAAAGATATGATTTGGTACCATAGTGATCAGTGTTATATAGTTTATTGAGACATTGTTTAGGTTGAAGGTTTAGTCTCCTTTTTTTGTCTTATTAATGCAATTATGAATCTAAACTAAGAAAAATATTCAAATTCATACATTTCCATCATGTTTTCCCAGTTTTTAAAGTCCAGGGCTTTTATTTGTCAGTCAGTTCGTAAATGTTGGAAAAACTGTGACACTTCATCATTTTACCTGAAAGATCTACAGTCATTTTTAAAACAGGCTTCAGATCAAAGGGGTCCTACAGTATAATGAAGAATGAATGGGGAAAAACGTTCTTTGTCTTTCTTCTGTTCTTCTGTCAGTTCCGACTGAAGCGATGTGGTCTCCGTAAGCCCATTTACTTGGTAGAGGGCAGCAGCTCATCCGCTGCTCACCTGAGTTTACCTGAAAGCACCTTGCAGCAAGCCGTCGTTAACACACAGGTGAGAGTATGAATGCTCTGATTTAAAGGCACATTAGCACATATTTTAAATGTTACAGAAGTTTGACTTAAAAAGTTATTTGTAAATTGAAGAAAAACAAACAAAAAAAACTCCAGTGTTCATTTTTGTATTCATTTCAAATTATTTAGCAACAAAAAAAGGCTTATTACACTTAAAGATATGAATTATTGGCCCCGTTTCTGGAGCAATAACCTGATAAAATCTCCTATACTAAAAAAACTATAATAACTTTTTTTTGAAGAGGCCTCCAGGTTTATATTTAAGATTTATCTGTATTTTAAAGTTTTTATGATGCCTTTAGTTTTGAGAAGGTTCTAGTGGGTTTTGGAAGAGAAACAGACCTACAGGATTTCCCCCCTCCAATTTCAAAGCCCCCCTAAATTAACAGCAAACCAGAAAATGACAAAATGAAAACAAAACCCCCCTGAACACTTTCAGGAAGAAACCTTTTTTTTTCTTGAAAAAAAAAAAATCTTTCAGGCACCTTAAACCTGCTCTGAGATGTTTCTAGTACATATGTGAGGTTATGCTGCTGCTGCTCTGTTCTCAATAGAAAATGTTGAAAACTGATAAAAAAAATGTGGCTTTTTTTAGCCCTGAGGTATAAAACAATCTGGACTTAGCAAGATGCTCGATGTTAGCAAATGCAAGCTAACATTTGCGACGGGCTTTAACTTCACAGGATAAACAAGCGTAAAAATTGCAACAATAAAACAGAGAAAGTATTACAAAGAAGTTGAACTGAATTACAGTTATAAGTTGTGCCTTCCGGTTTGCTCGTTTCCTGCTCCATCTCTGCTCGTTTTTTCTAGTGCCTTTGTCGATGTTGTAGTGTTTTACACCTCAGGGTCACCGTAGTTTTCTGTTGTCATGTTTTTATTTTTGTGTCAGGTGGTGGACGGTTTCTTCGTTAAAAGAGTCCAGGATGTCCGTGAGTCGGCCGCCTACCTCACAGTCATGACCCGATACTTGACCAAACTCTACCAGGTGGGAACATACTGACAAAATCTGCTTTTTTTTTCCAACTTTAATCATCTATTTTAAGATAAAAGAAAGATAGTTTTTGGTGTAATTTTTTGCCCTAAGGATCTGTATGAAGCGATCAACTATTTTAACAACAATTATCTGTGTGATTCTGAATCTTAACATCTCACTGAAGGTTTCATTAACTGAGGAATAAACAAAGAGATGCTGTTTTGTGACCTGCATACTAACTTTACCGTCCGCCTCATGTCTCAGAACCGAACCCTGTTCTGTCGCTCCAGAGAGCTGGAAGGGGACGCGACGAGTGACGAAGAGGAGGGAGGGATCCCCTTCTGCTCTCTGATTTCCTTTACAGAGTTTAACCACGGAGCTGTGAAAAACAAGGTACAAACGTGCACCATTGACAAAAATAAACGTACCTTGTTGTTTGTGAGCAAACATATATGTCTGTTTCATCTTCCAACACAGTGTCAGACGGTGAGAGAAGTGTTTGCTAGACAGCTGATGCAGATTAGTGGTTTGTCTGGTGACAAAGCTGCAGCCATACTGGGGCAGTACAGCACTCCACATAGGTAAATCTAAGACTTCTCGCCTTTCTATAAAATACTTCCTGTAGGATAATTGTAAGCATTTCATGTTTAAATGTTCTTAGAAGTTCATGTTCTGAGCTGATAAATTCTCTCTAGATTTGCATGATGTCTTTTGAGAAAAATCGGATAGAAATGTTGGAATTGGATGTTTCAGTCGTGCAGAAAGACCAAAACATCAGCCGTGGGCAAAATGAACCAATTTAATAAAGTCTGCCTGCTTTCGAAATCCAAGCTGGTGTTTGTCCAGAGAACAATTTGCAATTCTGAAGATAAATTAAACCATTAAAGACGAATGTGGAAGAAAAAATTGGAAAGAGGCAAAAAATATGTCAAATGATTGGATGGTTTAGTGAGAAATCAGACTGACCAATCAGAAGGCACATCGTTCCTGTTGGCAGTTAGAGAGCAAATTTATTATCAATTTTTTTTTCATTCTAATCCTATTTTCTCAGTTACTAATATAATAAATGCTCTGCATGAGAAAAGAGTTTGTTTCATCTGTTTATCACTGCTATGTTTTCTCCTCCTAGTCTTCTGGCCGCTTATGAAAAATGCGAAAGTGAGGCAGAGAAGGAGAAACTCCTCTCCTGCATCCGATTTGGGAAGTTGAAAAGGTTTGCAGCATATTTAAAGACACTCTCATTATTTAAAATAATTTATTTTTACTGAAGCCTTCTTTAAGAACTAAAGGTCAGTAATAATCAAAAACTAGTTTATGATGCATCTGTTGGTAAAATAAAGTGCTCCCTCTTCTATTTCCAGCGTTTTGCATATCTGGGCATAATAAACAGGATTTGATCTTTACAAGGCTTCAAACTTACTTAAATCTACCCTCAGCCTGTGTAGAAATGTCAGCACAGCTGTCAATCAGTAGCTAGCAGGTGTTTCTTTATAGTTTTTTGAATTTCTGTCACGCTGCCTTTCTCTGTCAGTGTTAACAGTGAGCTAATAAAAGTAAGTCTGGAACTGAGTTTTAAAATTTGGCAGTGAAGGAGCGTCTCTAATATGCATAAAAGAGGAGCTGCTATAGAGAAGGATCTCTAAGCTTCCTCTTAAACCTCGGTACCTGCAAGAGCTGCTGATATGCTGACCTGAGGGACCAAGAAGGAAAGTAGGAGTGAAGAAACTCAGAGATGTAAAATGGGGCAAGGTCATTTAAGCACTTAAAAACAAAGATAGGAATTTTAAAATCAACTCTAAAATGCAGAGGCAGTCAGTGGAATGAGACGAGGACGGGCGTGATATGATCATATTTTGAAGTACCAGTTAAGACAAAGCAGCTGCGTTTTGCACCAGTTGTAGGCGAGACGGCAAAGACTGAAACACACCAACATGAAGTCTATTACAGTAAGCTAACCAAGATAAAATAAAACACCTTAAAACCCAAATTCATGATGGTGGATTTAAAATATGGTGTCAGAGGTCCTAGATCTATAGCAGTGGCGTCACAACACTATAACCTCAGTTTTCTTCTCGTTAAAAATTAATACATTTGCTGTCATCCAGGCTTTAATGTCAACTAAACAGTTCAATAAAGACATCACTGAATAATCATCTCCCTTCCTTAGAGGCAATAGATTTGGCAGTCCTCCCACTTTTCTCAGTATGGAACCATGTGGTAGCAAATGTAAAGAAAAGACCAGGGGCCCTAAAATGGAGCCTTGTGGGACCCCATAAGATAAGGACGCACCAGATGAGTTGGCGGTGCCAGTTTTGATGCAGAAAGATCAGTCGGTCAGATATGATTTGAACAAGAGCATAGTAATGCTGATTCTGTCCTATAACAAGCCTTCAATCCAAACTGGTTCAAGAAGGTCATTTTCATCCAGAAAAAGTTTTAGATGAAAGAAAACTATCCTTTCCGAGACTTTTGAAACAAATGGTAGCTTAGAAATAGGCCTAAAATTGGACAATATAGAATGATCCGGTCCTTAAGTGTAGTAGGGACCACACCCGAACAGAGACTAAATCTGTGAAATGCTAGAAAAAAATATTTTTAACAAAATTATGGAGGGACAAGATCCCATGGAGAACCTGATGGTGTGGAACCTGATATTAAAACCTGCTCATTTAAATTTGTCCTGATATTCTAAACCCCAGACATTAAAGAGGAGAGTCCTTTCTTTTTACCCTGTGTGCAAACAGTTTTATTCAGCTGTCCTGTGAGACTAGTTATTTGCTAAAGGTGCTTAAACAAATGATCCAGACTAAATGCATAATGAGGGAAATCAGGAATGTTTAATGATTTTTTTTTTCTCTGTTTTTCAGAAATCTGGGTCCAGCTCTTAGCAGAACGGTTTATCAGCTGTACTGTACTCCAGGGGCCCTTACATGATCTCCTTTAAAAAGATCCTTGACTTGTCTCAGATGTGGCTGTCATCCTACAGCAGAGGACAATGTTTAGCATTTCTATCCATGTGATGACTCAATGAGTTGATATTAATTTAAAAAATGCTGTTAGAAAAGGTATAAAACTTCCATTTTGCATTCTTGTATGAAGAATTTTAGAAGTATTTGTTAATATTACACCAATAAAATTATTTTGTAGCATTTTGATGTTGAAATGCTGTTTTTTTTAATTTTTTTTTTTTTGGGTTTTGTTTTAACAGAATTTTACAGAGAATATGATCACAATATCTTTAGTTTTGTGCATTTTGTGCATAAAATCATCCTGGAGTCTGAAATGGAAAAAAAAAAGGATTTTTGGCATAGAAAGGCTGAAAGTTTAGGTGATCTACACTTCTGGTGGACTGATAAGAGCTACTTTGGCCTGACTGCAGCTGAATAAAAGTCGATTACAGCCACACATAACCTATGGAAAAAAAAGTATACCGTTTATATATCTGCTATAGGAAATGTGTTGTTTTTTTTCCCAACTCTTAAGAACCAACATTTCATTGTATTTTTAGGTTTTAGAATAAAGAAAAAAAAATGCATATTTTGTTTAAAAAGAAAACAAATCTTCTGGATGTTTATCTGTGTAAAATCATGAAAACTAAAGCACAGATTCCAAGCTAATGATGTCTATCAAGAAAGACCTTAAAATATGTTGTTGATTTTTTTTTAATGTAAATCTATTGTGGAAATTTAGTTTCATTATCCTGTAACCTAAAACAGTTAAAGCCTCTAAAACTGGCAATTGTTACTTTGTTGTACTCAAAGCCAGTACTTGCTTCTTTGTCATTTTTAGCTACAATTAAGAGCCATTGTAGGAGGTCCAAGGAGCTACTTGTGAGTCTTGAGCTGCAGGAAGCAGACCCCTGATCTATTCTACTGAGCCCTACCAGCCTTCTCCTTCAGTATAGACACTAATGTTACAAACACGAGGTTAGGAGAAACAACGTGAACCAGAAAACCAATAAATCACATAAATAACAGCCGTCTTAGTCTATAACTGACATGCTTTACAGTAATACAGTCTGTACCACAAGCATTATTAATTTCCAAAGTGTTAATTGCATTATGAACTACCTTTACAATCATGTCTGCAGTGAGGGAAGTATGATCCTGGCTGATAACAAATGCGTTACTTTTTACACAGTTAAAGATTGTCTAAAAATGGTAAAATGGAGATAAAAAGGTTGTCTCGTGCTACTAGGGGTGTGAAAACACCACCAACATTCAACTGTCACCAAAACATCAGCCAGAAAGCATTGGTACTGAGAAGTGATCCCCATCTGCAGAACCATACCTTTGTAGAGTGCATCTTGCTTATTACCAATAATTTCCACCTGTTTTCTATCCCATTTGAACAACTGCATGTGCAATTGATTGTCAATCATAGTTTTTTCATAAGTGGACAGTTTGATGTCACAGAAGTTTGATTTAATTGAAGTTATATTCTGTTCTCTTTTATTTTTTTGAGCAGTGTACTTTAGAACTGATACCAAAAGCATAAGATTTTACAGAAACAGGAATTTACTATCTGAAATGTCGGCATTAAAATTAGCCATGACAAAGAAGCAAGTTGAGCTAATGTCCTCTATAAGTGACTGTATAAAAGCAAAACTATTCATGTACTTGTCCTCATTCTCAAGATATTCATCAGGTTTATGAACATGGTCAATTTACTTTCATTATACTTAAACTCAAGCCCATTGGCTTAGTTATGACTTATCTGAATCACCTTCCATCAGTTATATATTATGTTCCACATAATGGCAAAACAACCAGCTATCCTACCACAGACCAGTCTAGAGCTTAAGTCAAACCTATTTATATACCACATTTAAGAACAGCTGCAGTTGGGCAAAGGCTGCACACAAACAAAAAAAAATCAATAAATGATCATTTAAACAAAATACAAGCACTATACAAAATAGAAGAGAAAAAAGACCTGAGCTCAGTAGTTGATTTTACAGCCCCCTGGTGGCCGTGTGGAAAATATTCCATTTCCTGAGATCTTGGTTCGCCATCCATGGTGAGGTGAGCAGAGACCACCTGCAGTGTTTTACAGGCATCTAATTTAGTGTGCTTAATTATTTTTATGTGATCAGTGTCATCAGTGATTTGCTGTATTTCCCCAAGCACAGACGCATATATGTGGTTCAATAATATGGGAGGTAGTTCATCCAGGAAGTGCAAATAAATCTGGGTATGTCCTCAAAACACTTAAACCAAGGCAAGGGAAGTTTATTTGTATAGCACAATTAATTACAGGGGCAATTCAAAGTGTTCTACAGGAATTAGACCCTAGAATAAAAGAAAAAGAAAAGCAGAATAAAAGCAAATAAAGATAAAGAAACAGGATGTCTTATCTCCCTATGGGATACACTTATCATTTGTTATGTAGTTAGAGCTCTGTCAAACCAATCTTTGATGAGCTAAAGCTGCGTGTGACTAATATTACAATATCATCTTGGCACAATGTTTATATTTTAGCCACAATAGAGTTTAGTAGTTCATCATTAACAATAATTGAACCATCACCAGTTTGGTAGATCTCAGGTTTGGTCAGAGAAAACTTGCCAGCAGCACCCTGTGCTCCAGTAGGTCTAGCAGCACCCATGGTAGTATAGTCCAGATATTCATTCAGTGGATTTAGCAAACAGCATGGAAGAGGTATTTAAGACAGGGACACAACAAACCCTTTTATAAAGCTTACATCTTCCCCTCACAGCCTCCCTCATTCCTAAGGCCCTGCTTCTTAACCAGCATCTTCTCTTAACCAGGAGCCCCTACTTCTACTTTATCTCATCCTAGTATCAAAGATATTGAACATGTCTGTGCTCAGGACCTTTAACTCTATCAGAAATTATGATCTCCAGGAAAAGCTTGGGCTACCGATAGATAAATGTAAACTCTTCTAATGCATGACAGAAAGAACTAAGCTGAAAGAAATGAACAGTCATACTTGAAAGTCATAAACTCTCAGGTACAAACAGAGAAATAATCGCAGCCTCAAATCATGAAAGCAGGTTTTTTTAAAATGTTAGATCTTAATCAAAGTCTTCATTATTGACTGTGATCTTCATGTTTTTTTTGTTGTTGTTTTGTTTTAACAGAAACATGGTTAGATGAATTTGATAAGGAAACAGTTCTGATAGCGTTAACCCCTCCAAACTATAATTTTCTTTGCAAGACAGCAAAGGATAAGTGGGGGAGTGGCCACTTTGATTAACAGTTTACTAAGGTATAAAATACATATTTCTGAGCACATGTGGCTCTGAATATGTGGCATTTTTTTAAAGAGCCTTGTTTGTACTGTGTTTTTGAACATTTCAGACCGCTTAATGATTATAGGAGAAATTTACACTCACTTTTACGGTCCAGAAGATAGAAGTGCAATAGACCTTTATCATCACTAATGGTCTAAACATTTCTAAGGTGTCTCTAACTGATGTTGTCTTATCTGACCACTTCTCTGTTACGTTTGAAAGCATAATTTCCAAAGACTCCATAAAAAAACACATTTTTGAGGATGGTGCCACAGAAATGTTTCAGTACGGTAGATTTACTCCTCTTACATACTCTTCTGATACTCTGAAGATAGTTTGATAGATAGTTTTCAGTCTCTTTCAGACATGATTGGTAAATTTGTGTTCAATGATCAGTGATTAAAGCGCTTGTTTTTAGAGAAGAAAAGTCTTTCGGGAGAAGTGCTGCACCAGTGAGAAGTAAAACAAGGGAGCGCCGAAAAAGCTGAATGCAGGTGTTAAAAGACTCAACTCAACTCCAAGTTTCATATAACATCTATTAAGAAAGACTACACATATAATTTACAATTACAATAAGCAAGAATTCCATCTTTTCTGAGATCAGTATTTGCCACAGTCGACATGTTAACCAACCCTCCAGTGACCATAGCATCTGAACTCATCTCTACCAGAGCCTGTGATGAATTCTCTAACTTTCTTACTGAAAAACAACTGAAAATATGAGGGGCGGTCTGTATGTCAACATCAAGTCCAGTACCAAAGTTGTCCCCAACTAGAGCCGATTTTGATTAAACCATTCACCAGCTGAATGGTCAGGACTTATAAAGCACCCTTTCAAGTCAGAAGCCTCATTCACTCTTTCACCCACACATTCACACAATGATGGTGGCAAGCTACACAGGAGGCCCTTTGACCACCATCAACAGGCAATGCGGATGAAAGGTCTTGATCAAGGACCCGACGACAGAGAAAGCCAGAGTTTGAATCAGTCAACCTCTGACTCAAATTTAAAACATGTCCCTTTTGCCAAGTGTTTTCCTCTGGGGCCTAAAAACAAGTATGAGCTTCAGAGGAATTCACAGGTCTTAAGTTTTCTTAGATTTCATTTAAGGAACTGAAACTAGAGCCTATTAATAGTCAATCTTAAAGGAAATCAATAGACAGCAGATTCTTTGCTCAAACATGCTGACACTGCTGAAGCCAATGGTATGTCATAATTGTAATTCCGTTGTTTTTTACTCATTAATGTTCTAAATTTCTTCATTTGCAACGACTTGATGTGATGTTTAAGGGATACTACCTTGGTTTACATCTTTCTGGTAAACTAATGCATTGCTGGGTTAGTTTTGGTGTAGGAGTTTGTGTAGCTCGGTACATTTACGGAGATGTGAAATTGACAAATATAGCAACAAAGCAACGTTGGTCAAATCAGTATTTAAACAACTTGTAGACATTATAGGTGCAAAAAAGGTGGTCTGACTGATGGCACACTAAAACATAGCTATGTTGTTAGGTTACTAAATTATATAATCAAAGAATTTTCTAATTTCTAATGCTGTTTGCTATTCATACTTTATAATTTTGTCTTTTTCATCCTTTCTATTGCATTTGAAAGTTAGAACCAAATCAAAGCCGTATTTGTTGCTGTCTTTCAACAAGACTATATGACAGCTTGCTGTCGACTGAGCTTGTAGTGCGCCTTGCATCACTGTGCAGTACAGCAGTTTGTGGCGCATAGAAACAGGAAATATTGCAACCAACTTAACTGCTTAAGTAACTAACCAAGAGAATAAATTCAAATAAAAGGAAGCAAGTAACTTATTCTTAGACCCTTTTGATGTTCTAATATTAAAGCCACAAAGTTACAACACTGATCTACAACACTCATTCCAACGAGTAAACTAGTTCGTAAACATTAAAACAAATCTGGCTCTACTACATTAAAGCATGTAATCAAACCTATCAAGATTAATTAACTTACAATGTTTTTTATATTAATGCGTTATCAAGTCAAGATGAACATCAATACAAAGTATTTAAGGAGCCTTTATATCAAATACATGATCTATTCTTAAGTAATATTGTTGGATGACTAAACTTTTTTTTTGATTAAAAAAAGAAAAAAAAATCTAAGTACTAAGACTATAATGTAATATATGTTCAGATAAAAAATAATCGATGAACCTTTTTTTTGACAACAGCTTCTAAAGCTGCCTTTTAATGATATGAAAAAACACAATTTTCATTAATTCTACAAAGAAACAAAACAAACTCTAAGAAATGTTTCCTGTGTGAAACAATAAAACCCTTCCAGTTTAGTCCCACGGTGCTGCTTTACTATAAATCAGAGCACATTACTGTGTTGTCCCATGCCCCTTTAATCCCACCTTGTGCAGCATTATACAAAGAACAGATTGTGCTCCTTTCATCTTTAGATTAATTCTTATTTCATTACATCTGATTTGTGTGTTTTTTAAGTGGATATCGCATTTGATGAACAGGAAGAAAAGGAGAAAAGTTACTTTTTAGTTGTGTTCACTCTTATTGAGTAAAGATACATCTGCACATGTCTGCTCTTTCATAGCTTTTTTTTTTATTATTTGATTCTCTTTCATAATTAATTTGAGTCATAACCATACATTTTTTTTCAATACTTAGTTTCACATGCAAGAATGTTTTAGATGAGGAGATCTTGCAACAGCGTTTGCTTTTAGTTTACCAGGTTTTAGTTTACCAGATGTTGCTTCTTTTATAGTAATATCTTTTATTACAAAATAAAATCCCAAAGTAATTGTTGTCTTGTTTTCCTTTAAAAAAACATAGTTCCCCCTCAATCTGTTTCAGTGATTTTTGAAAATTATTTCTCGCAAATGCTCTTTTTTCGCAGCACTTTACTTATTTGGATCAACCCTAATTCATTTCTATATTTTTTCAGCACTGTCTAATAATGACGACTGGGGTGAATGCCAACTCTAAGTCGATCCAGTATATGTATTATGATGAGGTTTACATGCAGTTTCTTCTTACTCATAGTACTCGTACTCGGGTGAAGCGGGACACCACAGTTTCTTCTTTTAAACCATTAAACCATTTTAAAGTTAACTAAAAAGGAAAGAATATAAATAAAGAGGGGTGAGATGGAGGCAGAGGAAAGCGCAAACCCGAGGTTAGCAAAAGAAATGGTATTAAAATAAAAATATTTAGGACAATCTGCTCTTCGTTACTAAGTTTAAAGTGAAATTATTTGATTAGTCATATCCACACAACGTTACTTTGCAGTAATCTTTCCTTACTTTATTCAAATGTCTACAGAAAGGCAGACTCTTATTTCTGTGTTAAGTGTCGAGATTACATCTGCGTTTTTTCTCTCTTTTTTTCTTCAGAACCTACTGAGCCCCTAAAGGGACATGGAGGAAAAAAAAATCTTTTGCGAGATATCGCAAAGTAAAACAGATGTCCTGATCCACACTCCTTGCTGGTTAGTGGCGGTATTGCACCACATACTCCACTGACC
>JAUZNJ010003506.1:0-18566 GCA_034780135.1 Jordanella pulchra | reverse complement strand
ACTCCCAGGTCTCTGGTAGAAGACCCGAGCTTGAGGATGATACAGATACCACCCTACAAGGGTGAGAGAGGGATTTTGATTTATTTTGATATATATACATATATATATACCGTTACAGCAAGGGACTGGTTCTCCATGTTTTTACAAATGTTGGTGTTAAATATTTATTTCAAATACTTCAATTACATCTGGATGGACTTTTCCTGAACCAGTTTTTCTCGTGTATTTTTTTTTATCCAGTGGCGCCTGTGACTCAGTCGCTGCCAGATCAAGCCAATCTGTAAATGTTGTATTCCTGTGTATACAGCAGGAAGAAATAAGCCCTTCTTGTATCCGCCTGCGTGCTTTGCCCCCTCCTGTTTTCTAAGAAGCACACAATCAGTGCCAATAAGCAGTGGTGACATTGTTTGGTAACAGCAAAGCTTAGAAGAGAAAGCATTTGGAAAACCCTGTTCACTGGCTGAGCATAAATAATCTTGACTGACGACAAATTAAAGACTGCGTTTTCACACTTGCAGGAAATAACGTATTACAAAGCACATAGATAAATAAAATAATCATTTTAAATAATTGATTTTCACGTTTAATTCTCATTATGGTATCTTGCAAAATCATCTACCAAACTGAAGTATTTTCCCAATATGTCACGCAACAACCATAACTTGAATTTATTTGATTTGATGTGATAGACCAGGACAAAGATGAACATAAATGTGAACTGTATTTAAAATTAGAAATGACAGAAACTTGTGGCAAGATTTAAAGCAGGGTTAGGGCTAAAAAACAATATTCCAAGTTTCAAAGTCTGATATATGTTTTCCTAAGAATGTAAAGAGTATTGAACAAATTCAAATTCATAGCATCCGCCTAAACTCGGCCTTTGTATGAAGCTCAGTTGTGTATATTTTAAAGCATGATGTTAAATCCCTGTTTGCAACAATTTGTTTTTAAGTGGATGATGTAAGGTGTTGGTTTTGAGAGCTTCATGTTTCCTGATTTCGACTCTGGCAGAGCGGAGCCAGGAAGAAGCTGACAAAGTCAACTTTTCAAGGTTGTGTGTTTGACTCTTATCTTCATGTTTAACTCATGTCTTTATTTTCCAAACCTTTATTGGTAGCCCTCTGAGACACTTCTGTAAAGTTTACTATTAATAATATTCACTGATATTCCCATTGTTATTACTAATTTCAACTCTGGGTAAATGCATAAAAGAAATCATTGTATTGATGTTGAAGATGATTAAAAAAACAACACCCTGAATAAAACATCCACACAGGGAAGCATGGTGGAGTCAGAATCATGCTTTGGGAAGAGGGAAAAGGGAGCAGCCGGTCCTTATAAAAGGATGAATGGAGTTAAATACAGGACACTCTTAGACAAATGGGCAAGGTGCTAGTTGTAATCAGATATTTCTAAAAAAAAACAAACAGCAATAGCTATGATGATGTGGTTTAGATAATAGGGTTAGTATTAATGTGCTACCATGGCTCATGGTTCAGGTCCACTATGTGAGGCACAAAGGGCAAAGATTCCTGTCTTTGGGTGTGAAAGGTTTGTAGAGGGATACCTCAGAGGACAGTCAGATGTATTACAAAATAAAATGCAAGGATCTATATTTTTTTTCACCATTACTTTATGTTGATCAAATGTATCATATCTAATACAACATATCATAAGCAAATGTTGGAAAATTGATTAGGTGTGAACATTTTGGCAATATAAAAGTAGAAGTAAAGTTACTTCTCAGTGTTGGAAAAAAACAAACAAACAGAAACTACTAGCATCCCTCATATTTCACCGATTCCTCACCTGCATGTAGATCTTCCACAGACCAGGAATGAGGTCTCCAATCTTTCCAAAGCCGAGCCGTCCCACACCTGATGAAGCTCCGATGCAGACGAGAAGCACCCATTCCTTTTCATTGTCCTTGAAGTTCTCCTTCACAAACTCAATCTAAAACAGACCAGAACACAAGGCTCTATAAATTCTGCAAAAAATGGATAACATCAATATGTGACACAAGACCTGTGAAGATCTTAGTGGAAAGAAGTTCATCCTGAGCCCCAAATAAAAGGTCTTACAAAAACAAAATGTTCTCATCAACAGACCTTTGGAACAGTGCATATTCATCACATTCTCCCACTCCTATTTAGCCATGACCCATCAAACCAGGCCCAAAACAAAACCGCCCTCTGAAGTCTTTCCTGAGCCTCCTGGTCCTTGTGAAATATTTGCTCGGCTTTGAAGAGCTCCGCATCACTCGGTGGCCATAGGATAAGCATGTTTAGGGATACAGAGAGGCCATACAGGAGAGGCTTCCTGAGGTGGTGGAGCCATACAAAGGCCGGGGCTGTGTTTACATCTGGGTCCGGGCCTGAAACAACAGGCCGGTCAGAGGGAGGCCGGAGCTGGAACATCAGACATCTGGATAGAGGGAGATCAGCTTCGCAGCTCTGGCTTGAAACTTTTACATTCTCATCCCTCATCTATCTAATCTACTCGGATGTAATTTAAGGTCATATTTTTCAGTCATCGAATCCAATCTGGTATCATGACAGAAAGCTAAAGAGTCCAAAATGTTGAGGGAGATAAAAAATAAATAATAATAAAGGACTATCATTACATGAAGCACAGACGATTTTAAGATAACACAAAAATCATGTGACTCGTGACAGTACAGGAGAAACAACTAAACTGACAGTACTGGTAAGGAGAGCAGAGGATTACTCAAAGAAGAAACCAGGCGGCCCGCTGGGACTCTGGAGGAGCTGCCTAGGTGTCAGCAATGTCCTCCACAGGTCTCCGTGAAAGGATGATAAATAGAAAGCCATGTGGTGGCCAGAACAAACCCATGGAACAAATCGCTCCCGTCAGATGGGAGGGGAATGAAACGTTTTTGAAGGTGTGAAACAATCAGATTAATGGATAACTGGCATTATTTTAAACTACAACCAACGTTTGCACATTAGAGGATACCTTGGTTTATAAACATGTTATATTCAGAGTAGGATTGAGCAACAAAACAATAACAACATGTACAATATAACACAGAATGATCTACAATTTCACTGGTTCAGAACCACACGGCATTCTGGGGGATGTAAGCAGAGGAAATGATTTAGCCTCTCAACCTCTAACAGCCAACCTAGGCATGGTTGGTGGTAGGGCTGACCTCCAGTTAAAGCTTTGCTTTGAATACAATAAGGGGCATATATGAGGTCAGGATTCAGCCAGAAAGTGCACATCTGTAATAAACACTCCTATGAGCAGCTTTACTTCATACAGACGCTCATAAAATGCTCCTCACGCATGTTTAATGCGTTACATGCGCAAATAGAGTACCATGGAGTCCCTATTTATGACACACGTGTATGCTTGTTCCTTCTCTGTGCGCATATGGTTTGATTTCCACAGCCTTCCATGGAAAGCCAAGTGGTCATTCAGATTTGCACTTTCTTTTTTTCCCTTTGTGAGAAAAGGAGCCGTTTTCTAAGAAAATCTAATATTTGGGTAAATTGTCTAAATTGCTTTTTAGAGGGAAACATTACATTGTGTTGCTCCATCAATGTCATTTTTATTTCATATTTAATATATGTTGAATTGCTGCAGGCGAACCACCCCCAGGTTACAAGAAGTGGCTTAACCCAAATACCCAGCAGCCAATGGGAACACGCCACACCCACCAGCTCAAACTGGACAAGTGGCTGGATGGCTCATAATCACATGAAATCAACGTATAGTTGACGCATATTGTTGTCAAAGCATAGTTGACGTGTTTTTTACGTCCTCTAAACGTTTTAACCACCTGTGACCAAATACAATGTGAAGGCAAAATGTTGACAACGCGCAAAGAGCAAAACACGTGTTATTCACGTTATCAGAAGTCACGTGTTTTTGAACCACTTGGCTTTCCATAGCCTCCCTCCTCCTCGTGTGTGGATCTGTTTCTGCTCATTCGTGTCAACTTTTGTCAGCTTAAAGGCGTTACCTACCGGTCAAAGCAAGCCACGTGTGATTAGCTACTTTTTAGGAAATGTACTCTTCTTCCTACTAGCAAAGCAAATTCAGATTAGCTGCTTCTCTTCAAGAGCTAGAGGTTAGTAAGCAAAGTCATCATTACATAAACCATGGTCTGGAAGAATACTAAACTCTGATTGGCTTGTAGGGTGTCCATTAAAAAGGGTTATAGCCAGAACAGCTAAAAAAAATAAGTTCTGGTCAAATAGCTCGATTTTTGCTAGTTTTTGCGAGCTCCAACATTAGCTGGAAATGGTAAGATAGTTTACACTGGTTACCATGGCAACGTGTCACAACTCAAGATGAGAGATTTCCTGAGAAGTAGCCAATCACAGACGAGTCGCTTTCTCCTATAGGGAAGGTGGCAACAGTTGACAGGAGCGGGAAGAAACCGCTCCACATTTGGAGGAGGGAGGCTGTGGGTGCGTGGAAATCAAACCACATGCTCACAGAGTAGGAACATGAACTCACGTGTGTCATATATAGAGGATATTTGCCCTATATACTCTTGTTTGCTCACGTAACACGTTAAACATCCATGTGAAAAGCAGTTTATGAGCGTCTGGATGAACTAACGCTGCTTCTAGGAGTATTTATTGCACATGTGCACTTCTTGGCAGAATCCTGACGTCAAAGGTACAATTTGAATTTAGCCTTTCCTCTAATCTTTCCTTACATCTTGTGATGTAAAATCACAACCATATATCACAGTAGAGAGAACCCCAGTGAGGTTCGGAGGTTTGAGGTAGTTTGTTAGGGAAATTGAACCTAATGTTCAGTCTCCAGCGGGCTAGCCTTTAAATAAATACAGTTAAGAGAAAATAAATAATTTCAGGGATTAAAAATTGTACGTCCAACACGTGGGTGTGTTATAGGGTGATCTACAAAAGATTGCTTGCAAAAATGAAGAGGAAACTGGTTTGGTTCCACATCATTAAAATAGGCAGCTTATGGTGGTGGCAGTTTGAGAGTGGCTAAAAAGGAAACAACAGTTGGAGGTAAAAATGACAATATTTAACAATGATGAAAATAACAATAATGAACATTTATAGTGTATTTTTTCAAAGAAGTATCTCAGGGCGCAACAAAAGTAAATTCAATTAATCGTTAAACGTGGGAACGCTCATTTCAACCCCCCTCTGACAGAGAAGGAACCGCCATCAGATTTACAGCAGATTGAGCTCTAAATAGCTGCAGTCACTTCCACCACAACACCTAAAATAGTGCAAGCCAGACGACAATTTAACTCAACCTAACTGTGCTTCATGCAGAGCCCGTTAAAGAACATCAAAGGTAAGAAATATCCCCTCTTGCCACAGGTGTGCATTTTCTGGCGTCCCCCTAGTGTCCCATTAAGGCTCTGTGACGGTTCTCACTTAGTGGCTGTCAATATCCCACAATATTCAATCTCAGTAATGAGTTTTTTTTGGTTTACTTGAAGAAAGATTGTCTGCATCCCCGTTGCATTAATTAAAACCACTCTACCAGACATCTTTTTCCCCAGTAAAGTCAATTTCTGTTGCTGTTTCTGATTGCTCATTAAAAACCTGATCTGAATATTAAAATAAGGCACACACACAAAATAAAAGTTTGCAGATGCTGCCTGCTAAACTGCACACCCAAATCACTTGGTATCTTATAAGAAGATCTGCTCTGTGTGCGTCAACAAGTTTGCACATTTTAAAACATGCAGGTTTGCATGTGCAAAGGAGGCAGAGACACAAAACAAAAGGCTTGCAGCTGTAACAGGAGCAAAAAAGGTGGTTCTTTAAAATAGTGGTATATGTCTCTGCTTTTCAGATTCGTATTTTTTTTTAAACATGCATCCCTTTTCTCCAAGCTGACAGCTATTTAGATCTGAGTCCTGGCCTATCACATAAAATTGCAATAACACATATGTTAGAATTAAAGAATGAGGCTTTAAAGAACCAGTCCTGATGGGAAATCTTCTTACCAGGTGGACATATGGCACAAAGTATCCTAGCACAGCGGTTGCTACTCCAAACGCCCAAACCCGGTAGGTCACAATGTGAAACACACGCAGGTTGAAGTACTTCCTAACCCCAGCGACCGCCTTGCTCCACTTGCTTATCCCCTGAGCTGTAGCCTGGGTCTGGCTTTCAGCAGAGCCTGAGTTCATCCCTGGGGGGCCCATGCCTCCCCCGGTGGGAAGCAAGGGTTTGAATGTTAATGCCAGAAAGGCCTGGACCAGCATGAAGAGGCTGAGAATCTGGAAGGTTCTGCTTAGACCCAGAGGTTCGACCAGCTCTTTCAGAAATACTGGCAGTCCCATAGAGAAGAGGCTCGCTCCGGCCGTCACCACTCCGTTAGCCAAGCCCAGTCGCTGCCGAAAGTAGTGTCCGAGGATTACTAACGATGGCTGGAAGGCAAAGGAGGAGCCACAGCCGAACAATATCCCGTATGTGAAGTAGCGGAGGATTAGGGAGCTGCAAATACAAAGAAAAAAATATATATATAAAAATCCAAAAGACAAAAAAACAATCAAAGCTGTTAAATAATTAAAAATGTGTTTTTCCCTACTAATAAAAATGGTGTGCTTTACTCTAGATACGGTAGGAGTATTTGTAAACATTGGCAGAGTTACAGCATTGTGGCCATAAATTTTGACTGGAAAAAAATAGTAAAAATAATAATTAATAGTTTAAGACTGATAGAGTCCATAGTTTGTGTCACATATGAGCTGAGATCAGGGTGAGGCTGAACATTTTTATGAACCTTCAGCTAACATCTCAGTTCAGTTCTGAGCCTTCTGACACTTTTTGACCCTTTATGGGTTGAAATGTATCAAGGTCAAATAAAGAGGCGTTCTTTGTGCTTTACATTCATTTTTTATGGCCTCGCCCTGTCTTGCCACTCTGTGTGGATAGACATTTTTTTACTGACGTCAGTGCTGAGAAGTATTTTTTTCTCAGACTGAGGTTAATGGGATATTTGTGAGTGACAGAGTCACCAGGAGCGTCTTACTTTGCAAAGGATGTACTGAGAAGCCCTATAAAAGCCACTGCTGCCCCGCAGACAGCGGTCTTCCTGCAGCCAAAGTGGTCTGTGAACATGCTGACCACGGGAGAGCAGAAGAAGATCATCCCCATGGCGAGGGCCCCGACCAAGGCTGCAGAAGATAACAGATAGGAGAGAAACCATCATAAAGAACATGTGGCAATCTCTAAAAGCAAATATGGCTCTATGTGTACACAGTACAAAGATCAGAGTCCTTACACCGTGAAATTTTCATTTTATTTCATACTTAATGCCTCCAGGCTGATGTTCTGTATGGTAATGGATCAAACATGAAGCATATTTGGCTTTAAATCCATCACATTCTGCTTGGACTCAGCTTCACAGTGTACATTTTGTCAGAAATCAGTGGGGAAAAAAGACTGACGTGGTGTGAGGATCATCCTTTATGGATGCAGAAATTTCATTTTTAATTTCATTAAGATATACACTGTCGCATCACTTCCTTCATGTGTTTCCAGAACCTTCATTCTTATATAAGTACATTAGAGCATTTAGTGGACTGGCACATTGCTGCCAACTGGCTGATCTCAGCCACAAATACCTCAATTTGGTGCAAATCTAAAGATCTGCAGAGTTAAAAATTGTTTTTTTTTAAGAACTGGTGTAACTTGTGAGAAATAATTCCCCCATACCTCAGTTTATTGAGCCAGTATAGTTTATAAATATTTCTCCCAGAGACTCATTGGTTAACATTTACAAAAACACGGGAAACTAAACAAGTACCTGAATTTTTTTTATGAGGTTCTATATACTGAAAAGGTGAGGCTAAAGATTACATTCAAAATAATAAAATAAATCTTTAGACCCATTTTTTTGTGTGTCTATAACCAGATCAAAAAGTTCATCAAAGTGTATATTTGTTAAGTATTAAGAGAGTGTTCAAGCATAACAAATCAAAAGGCTCGGACAAAGACACAGCGTGCCCTGCAGAGCAAACAAACAGAAACGCATGAGGCACGTCTCCAAGGGAGCAAAGGTAGCTTCATGTCCACCAAGCTGTCCTGGTTGTGGGTCAAACTGAGGCAACAGTTCAATGGAAAAATGTTATGACCTCATCTGACTTCTTAGACAATATACTTTGAGTGGAACATGAGCTTGGATGCTGGAAGCAAACACGCTCCACTAGATTATTAAGACTGAACATTTCCAGATGATCATTCAGCTCCATAAATCCTAGTTCAGCTTCTTTTGCTCCTTTTTATGAACTATTTTGACCCCCTTTTAAACAACTTCTTCGAGGACTTCCTGTAGCTTTGGTTCAGATCTACACGCTACCTGATATTTATCCCCTGATTATTGTTTAAATGAAGTTAAAGCGATAGCATTTCAGTCAGAACCCAGTGTAGATCTAATAGCATCAACACTTCCTCCATCTAATGGTCGTTTTAGCAAATAAAATAAACTCGATTAAACTCTGAATCACAGACATGAATGCCAACATTGTTGAAAGGTTCTGCTACGGACATTTGTTTCTTAAACTTTCTCAATAGGCTCCTTAGTTTACAACACTCTTCTATTCAGGGTCCACATCTGACACAAAGCTTGGCTTCATGTTGCTACTTCAGATTGTTTGTGCACTTATAGTAGCTGAACACAGGGATAAGAAAAAAGGCACTTAACAGACTAAGGGACACAAGCGAGCGGTGTTTCATTCACCAGAACATAAAAAAATTGGTCTGCTTTTCTGAATTAACTACATCATTTATGTACAAAAATAAATAATGTATAAATGATGTTGTTTTTCTGAATTAACATCATTTTATTAGAAGAATAAATAAAAATCTTCAGTCTTTTTGAATTAAGAAGATACATTTTTTTAACAATACATAAAAACCTTCTGGTTTTCTTAAAGAAACGTTCATTTTTTTTCTACTGTAAAAAGATCTTCGATCGACTCAGTTAAACTCAACAAAAGGCTTCTCTGAAGGAAAGGCGTCTTTTGCTTAGAAATCTGCAATTTAAACAGTCAAAATAACATCCAATATAAAATCACAGCAGGATTACCTTGTTAATACAGAAAAACAAAATGTTTTCATTTATTGATGTAAAATCATTTTGTTTAATCAGAAAAACTGGAAATTTGTTTAGTTTTTTTTTCTATATAAATGCAACAAGCTTCCTTACTAAGGAGGAAAAGTCTGTTTTTACATATAAAAATGCTAACACCATTCTGTGTTCAAGTGTTCAAAAGATTAAAAACTCAATCCATGTGTGCAGATCAAACTTAAAATAAACTAATCCCATCACCCCATCAACAAAAACAACACCCCTCACAAAAGTCTGCATGTAAATGGAGGACGGTGTTCTCATTAGAGAGGATTAGGTCAACACACTGTGGGACCAAAAGAAAAAAAACACATAGAACAAGACTAATAGACAGATGTGTGAGTTTCTGTGCGGGTTTGAAGGCTTCTCTTTGTGCTTTAAAGGCAAACATCTTCAAGCAGAAGAATGCTACACAATTTGAAGAGACTGTTTAGTATGTTCACTAAAACCGTTAAAGCACGCACACATTTAAAAAGGGATTACAGGGAATCTTTATTTGTAAGCAATGAATATTTTTGTCTTGGTCTCTTTTTTTTTTAAGCGGGGCCAAAAACAAACCCAACATTATTTATATGCTTGCATGAATGTGACTCCTTTGATCTATGCAAAGCAAGCGGCTAGGCAGCTGTGCCTTCATAAACATCCTTGTATGCCAAACTGATCAACACTTCTCCAAGCTGTTGGTAGTGGGCAAGCTGTAGGAGAATGCACACTGAGTTATTAATGCCTCTCTGACCTCTTTAGAAACAGTCAGATCATGAAACTTGCATGTAAAAAACATCGGCTCTCCTTTCACCAAATAATCAAGCTTAGAAATATATACATTCCAGCAGGGACCGACTCAAAGAGCTAAAGCTGCTAACCTTTAGCATTGAAGTGGAGCTCCAATGAGGTAAACATAGGAGCGTTTCAAAAGGACCTAGTTCTGTTTCACATGGTAATAAAGGGTTATTTCATGCACAAGGTGTTGCCAAACAATCGGAAACAGTTCATTGTAAAGAACCTCTCTAACATTATTGTTTGTGGCTTATCCAGACATAAGAGGAAATATTCAGTCAATGAGACAATGCAGCAGACTGTGGCTGGCATTGACTCAAGTTCTCACTGTAAGAGAGAAACAATAGCCATCCATGTTTTTTGCACTATTATTGGCAGCATGGCTTTACAGGAATGTAGGGTTTATATGGAAATCACTTTCCTCAAGGCCAAACAAAATGTCCTTAGCAGGTGCCGGAGGTGGAACATCCACCAGTGTGTGACGTAGAAGATGTTTTTGTCTTAAACAGCAAATACTTACACAAGAAATTGTGGAAATCAAAATAAGTAGGAAGGTTTTTAGTGCTAGATTTAAGCACTAAACCTAAAGAGTATAAGATCCATGCACACTTTGATGCACTGTTGACAGACCTATCATTTCTGACCATTAATGGGAAAATAAAATAAAAAAAATCTTTTAGATATGCACCGATTAGGTCTTTCCTGGCCGACACAAAAACAACTATCTGGTTTCCTTTGCATCTTTGTTATAAAAAAAGAAGCAATGATCAACGTAAAAAGGAAGGAATTAAGAAGAAAACAACAAAGCATCCTGGTACACATAAGCAGGGCTTGTTGAAGTAAAAACTAAGACCATAGTTGATCATTTAAAGTGTTTTTTATATTAATTATGACATTTATCCTGCTTGATTAAAAAAAAAAAACACAAAGAAATCTTAATTTTGGAAAAAACAAGGTGCAATAGCTTGGTGTGTTCGATCCAGCAGCCTCTTTGATTTGGCGTTATGATACAAACTAGAATCATCCTCTGCTTTCAGCAAATACTGGCATGATTTTAGGTCATCACTGTTTAAAACTGATTCTAGTTTGATTCTGTTACTTCTAAAGAAAGGCTACCCCAGAGCATAACGCTGCCAGCACCATGTTTTTTAACAAAAAATGCCAAATTTTGTGTCACCACACATTCTTACATAATGCTTGCAGAGGATGTACATCCATATTTTTAAGCTGTTTTATTTCCATTTTGTGTAAATTAAGTATTTTTTGTATTTAATCTTAAATTAAATGTTTTATTATCCATATCAGGGTGTTTTCTGGCCGTACAGTGGATCAGTGGGTAGTGCTGTTGCCTTGAAGTAAGAAGGTCCTGCCTGGGGTCTTTCTGCATGGAGTTTGCATGTTCTCCACGTGCATGCATGGGTTATCTCTGGGTACTCCGGCTTCTTCCCACAGTCCAAAAACATGACTGTTAGGTAAATTGGCATCTCTCAATTGTCCCTAGGTGTGAGTGTGTGTGCATGGTTGTGTGTCTGTGTGTTGCTCAGGGACAGACTGGCGTCCTGTCCAGGGTGTACCCCGCCTTATGCGTAGATAGGCACCAGCCCAACCGCGACCCTGACGGATGAAGCAAAGAGAAGATGGATGGATGGTTTTCTTTAATAACATCCAAACCTATCCCCATTCCTTATTATCTTTTTACAAGAAAATCTTTACATTTTTCTTTTTTTTTTTTTTGAGCGGCACTAGTGGCTCGTTTTTCTGTCAGTAGGCTGACAGGAAAGGGGGTATGAGAGAGGGGGGGAGACATGAGGGAAAGGACCACAAGCCGGATTCCAACCTGGGTCGCTTACGTCGAGGACTAAGGCCTCCGTACATGGGTTGTGCGCGCTAACCACTGCGCCACCTGCACACCCAAATCTTTACATTTTTCATTATGTCATTAATACATTCTTTTTTTATTTTGCTGTAGAAACCCACAAGTAGCCGAGTATTCAGTTCAGGGCTTCGCCAAAACATATCATTTCAGCTGTTGAGAAACCTTCTGGTGCATTATATTCAGAGTTATGCAGACATCCTTTGTGTTTTTTATAAATGTTCTGCCCCTCTGTGGGCCCCTGGAAAATAAGACACACACCTAAAGGGGATATGATTTCCATTTATTCAAATCCATTCTTATCAGTCCACAGTGGGTCGTATTGAGCAATTCACTGAGCTGTTAAACAATGCTGCTCCCTGTGTGGGTAAAGAATAACACCAGACTGAGACGCAAGTTTTTTTGTTTGAGAACAATACAAGAAAAAGAAACCGTTTAAAATACTTCTTGTAGATTAGTAGAAGTGGTAGCACACTGTAGGAAAAAAATAATAGCTCAGCAGCCTTGTATAAACACCTGAATTCTTTATGTTGTCATCATCAAGAGGAAATGGTAGTTACACAGTTCCACGCCTCAGATGCAATGACGTCTGTGGAGCGATTTGCCTCGGCTGTGTTTTCAAAATAACAAAAGCGGCGGACACAACATTTGCAAAATGAGCATCAACATAAAGAGGGGAGTATCCTCAAAGAGGTTCGGTTCAACGATGAGTTTTGACAGCAGAAATGGCTGGATACGTCATAACTCTGCTCAAAATCGCTCCCTGTCAGCCAATGGAAACTACAGTTGTTTGGTTCTGGATATGAAAGAAAACAGAGGAGCTTACTGGAACTTAGAGACGTCCTGTTTCTGATTATAAAATATTTAATCCATTTTTAATACTGGAAATTCAGAGATGTTGTGATAAACCAAACTTAAGGGTCTGGTGGACATTTGCTGAATGCCTTTTTACCTGATCTGTTCACCAACCTTGCTTAGATAGTGTCCAAAGACAGAAAACAGTCATAAAAAGCTAATCCTTACCATCTGTATCTATCTGCCGTATGAAGGCTAATCAGACCATGATCCAACCCGAACCGTTTCCCCTTCCCTCTGGAATGCAGCTGGAGAAAACTCAGGCAGCAGAGAACCAATGCAGGATCCTGGAGAGCTAATCATAGCTGTAATGAAACTCCTCTAGATCCTGGGTGGATGTTAATGATTAGAATAACACCCACTGACACCAACAACTGGATATATCTCTGCTAAAATGTAAAAATAAGAACAAAAAAGTAATTGTCCAATTGCATCTTTAGATATTGAAGGAAACATGTATTTGCTCCCTTGATCTGTAAGCTCTTATTTCTAACAATAGCCTTTAAAAAGGCAGATATCTCATTTAGGGTTGATTACCAAATATATTGAAGATCATAGATCTTGTGATTTCTGGGGGGTTATTTTTTTCAGGTCCAGGACAATGGACCTAACTCACGGGTATTCTGTACTTTGTTTCTACATTTTGTATTATGATGACATTCTGTGTTTGGGTTCTAGGTTTGTTTTCTACTTGTTTTGTTATTTTGTGTTTAGAATAAATGTAATAGGAAAAAAGATGTATACCTGTTATAATAATGCCAAGACAAAACAGAGGGTCAAAGCAGAGCTTTCTCTGTGTATTATTACAATTCCTTTAAAGCTATATGATACTCAGTCAGGCAGACCAACAGAGAACTTTAACCTCTTAAAACCTTCAAAACTTTTATGGTAGACCAATCCTGCATCAGGGGCTAAAATAAATTCCAGATGTTTAAGATATCCAGAAGCACGTTCTGGATAACTTAAACATCTTATGCCAAAAAAACTAAACCTTTTATTAGTCTAATATCAGGTCATTGTATTTCTTAAACATAAAAAACAGCATAAGCCACAAAATGTCGTCCTTTTCGTGTCTTCGGACCAAGCTGCAAAAAAAAGTGTCAATTTAAACTTGAAAATGTGGCAGTGGTTGGAAAAGAAAGCAGGTGTGTTTCTTATTTACTTGCAGACAAAATATAAAACCTGTTTCATTTAATTTTATATTTACTGCTCCTCTTCATGCTTTTTTTAGTTTTACCTTCCCTAAATCTAGGACCACCTGAGGTGGGAACTAACTAGTTACATTTACTTGAGTAACTTTATGAACAAAATGTACCTCTGTGGTACTTTTACTGCACTATTCACCTACTTTTACTTATTTAATTGCAATATCTGCCTGTTTACCTCCAGTTACTTCATTAAGTGATGAGCAACCATGTCATAATCAAAAACTCTCCATACCCATGCCCCAGATTTCTGGATTGTAAACAAGCTTCAGTGTGGAGCTTGTTGTTCCATTTGGACGTCAAGTGAAAACGCAGTAAAACAGTAACTGATCTCTGCAAGTTTTTGGGGGGGTTTTTTGTACTGTAAGTATTGGATTCAAGGCTTGTAAGCTGTAGAAACTCTGGTCTTGCTTAAACGTAATGGTGTCCTTACCTGGCAATCATCTTTAAATGGATGTTTAGATCATCTGCAGAGAAGTAGTTGAGGTTGCAAAGTTTCTTTTTTATACTTTGTGAAGAAGAGAAGGGAGTGGGGGATTCAGATCAGATCAGTTTGTGAATCAACTCAACTCTAAACCTGCCTTAGAGGGAACACTCAGCTTGATACCATTTTCTAAAAGTTGAAGATGCCACAGAGCAATGCTGCTGAACTAGGGGATAGTTTTATGACGACAGCTCAGACTAGTCTGACTGGATTCTAGTAGTTTGTTAACTGCCTGAAATCAAGGCTACTATTTAATCAATGAGTTATAAATACCACATTTAAACACAAACTTCGAACTAAGTCTCCTCTTTTTCAAACAAGGAAATACATTCACATAAAAAAAGGAAGGAATGTGCTTTTTCTTTCCGCTCTGTTTCATATCAGTGGCTCACAGACCAAAATTACTTCAGGCGTTGATAAAAAATTAATCCCCCGCTCCTGCCGAGCCTTTCTTCAGCCCGTCTCACACATTCCCCTGATTTACAAACTATGCAGCCGGTGCAGCGAGCTGTATTTGGAACTTCTTGCATTTGTTCGGCACAACAGTGGGGTTTTTTTTTTGCACGTTTAAGATCGGCTCGCTTCCCACTGATCATGAAAGCAGCACTTTGAGGTACCTCTGACTGTACGTTTGGATAGAGAAGGAATAAAAGTGGGCGACTTGCTGCAATCATTTGGAAAAAGAACAGCGTATGTGTTTCGCAACCCACCTACTTGACGACTATTGTAAAATAAAAAAACTCTCTTCTAGTGTTTAAAAAACTTTTTGTCTGTAGCCCCCTGAAGGTCTGATTGAACAAAGATTAAAGTGAAGCATGAAAGGCTTAAGGCTTTATTTAAAAGTAACCTGCATCATCTCCACCACAAGGTAATGATTTTTTTTAATTCCTGCAACCCAAAACCTAGATCTAATATGCCTCAAGTGAATGAAATAATCTAGATGTTAAGTAAAATAACATATTAGAACCCACCCAAACAGCATACATCTAAAAATAATCAAACACGAGAGTTTTTCTTTTCATTTCTTTCCATTTGTAACAATAAACTGGTTAATTTGTTCCAGGCAGCCGTTTAATCTCCTCCCTCACACAGCCGTTAACCTTAGCTGGTGATTGTGAAACATGAAAAGAACTGTAGAAAAATACCCTCTTGTGTTATGGTACGAGGAGAACAGGACGGCACAGAAGGAAGAGCGCCAAAACTAATATCCGCCAAAGAAATTATTCACAGAGCAGCATTTAGCATCTGCTCTTTTAACTTTACACTCAGGGGTAGAGTTGCAGGACTATAAGCACTGCTCAGCAGCCACTTTATTGTGACACTAATGTTTGATGTCTAATGCATTTATAACTTGTTTATTTTTGGTGCAGAGTAAATTTTTTGTTACAACTTTTCAAGGTGTAATGATAAAATAAAAATAAAACCACCTGTTTTGTTTGGGTTTTTAGGCCCAGAGACTTTCACTTTGCTTGCTATGATCTGAAGTCTCAAACTGAAGCAGATTTCCGTTACTGAGTGAAGAGCACATACACAGTGAAAGCTGTGCTATACCAAACATTTACTGTTGGTGTTTAGAAAGTCATCCGATTAATCCAAGCATTAGACAGCAGTATTTTAATAAGTTCACATAGAAATTCTGACATTTTTTGGCTCTTTGACTGGAGTTTAGGCTATACCGTGACTCAAAGATGATCAATGTTGCTGTTTTAATAAAACTAAAGGTAAACGACCATTTAAAGAGAATACAGAGAAAGGATGACTGGTGTTTTCTTAGCCTTTATCTCTCAATTATATATAGATTAATATGGAGCTAAAATAGGGCCAAAATCATTTAAAACTGAAAAAAATAAAACTGTAGAAAAATATATGAAATTGAAAAGTACTAAAAATTGTTTAATAGTCCTTTTTATATTTAAAGGACTACTCAATCACACATTTTATGACAAATGTTTATTTGATTTACTGAACTAGGAGCTATTTTTGCTTGACAGAAAGTCATTGTCAGGAGAAATGATAAAATCAGGTAGTAAAGCAGGTAGAAAACATTTGTATCAAAAACTTAACGTAATGATACCCCAGTAATACCCACATCAAAATTGGACACAAAGGAATGTAGCTCATCTTTCTTGTCTAAAATAAAGATTTAAACATTTTATCTCAGAGGGGCATGAATGTTTTTAGATTTTATTTATTTATTATTTATATTGAGCTGGATATTTATTTAAGATTCCTAGAAGCAGCCAGTCAGAATCTTTAAGTCCGCAATTCAAACAGGTAACAAACAGGGCAATTACTGATTGAAGATTAAAGCAACACTATGTGACTTTTAGCCACTAGGGGCGCTACATCTGTTACCTCCAGGTTCAGAGCCCCTAAAAAACAGCAACAGCGCAACGTTTCAAAATTAAACAAAAAAATCCATTTGGATCAGCAGATTGAGAAGTCATGGAGATACTGCTAAAGAAAAGAACCCGTCTAAGAAAGCGTCATAACTGTTTTATCCACTTTAGCCGTTGCGTCAAAGTAGAGCTCAGATTGTCATGAAGCAGCGCTTTAGGTCACATAATCCATTCAGTGATGCTTTAAAGTTACATGGGTGAGTTTTTGAGAAGGGTAGTCTGCATGGAGCTTCAATAGACACCAAGTTCTGCGTACTGACCAGAAAATGATTTGCTATATCTCAAATTAAGCTATTACTGTGATCAAGAATAAAGATGTTTAAAAAAAAAAAAATAAATAAACTTCAGACAATTCATCACTGAATTCAAATTAATTTCTGACCCGTTTAATAAGATGTTGTGAAAAACAAATGTATCTTTATACTCTAGAGTAAAACAACAATTTTAATATCTTTTAGTGTGTTATTCTGCAATGTAAATATAAAAGAGAAACTAAAGTCAAAGGAATCAGAGTCACTTCAATGTCTACAATATAAATCATAAGAACATTACCATGTGGCCTTTGGGCACTGTGTTCTAGAAGTCAGAAGAAGATGAGGTTTAGATCACACAAACAAAGGGTTTACATGATGTTATAAATCTGTCTAGTTCCCACGGTTCCTGAACGCACCAGCTGGGAATATTTTGTTCAGGCACCTCAGCTGCCAATCATTATTCCACATCCCATTTCATTTAATGCTGGGGGGGGGGGGCGTAAGTCTTAAGTCTAAGAAGTAGTTTTAAACTTTTTCATATTTTTTTTTTAATTTGTGGTTTTAAATATTTTCTATTCCAAAATATGTTTCAGTTTAAATTTGTCGTTCAGTTTCCATAATATTTAGTTTCATTATTTTTTTAATTTTCAAATTGTTTTTTTTTTTTCAGTTTCAATAAAAAAAATATTTTTGAACAAATGCTATGGCCCAAATTGAGTATCACATAGTAGCATTCCATCCTGCTGCTGAGCACTGCCAGACAGCTGGCTGACAGAAGTCTCTCACAGATATATTTGGTTGTTTACAGGGAATTTATTATCTGCAATGCTAAATTATCAAATCAATGCAATGTATAACATAAATACTAGGCTTGCTAATATCTATTGTTTTAGTAATCATTTATTTTTTCAATTAGTTGATTGATCTAGAAGGAGAAACTTTTCTGAAATCAATTTCTCTAAATAAACGAATGGTTAAAACTCAGATATTAAAAAACATTATCATGCATATGAAACAAATTGTAAATGGCAACAATATTTCAAATATTTCAGTGATACATCATTGGTTTAGTAAAAATAACTGTATCTTTTATATGCCAGACTGTTTCATCTATGTCAACTTTAGCATGTTCTTTAAATGCAGGGACTTTCTGAGTCAAGTCTTATACCAGGAGCTCTTCATGCCAGTTTATGCTTAAATAATCATAAACATCAGGGTTCATTTTTACTTTACTCCTTCATGAATTCGGAAAAAAATGGCTTTGTTTTTTTTTTTTTTCCACTAGGCTTGCCATATAGCAGCCTGTACACAGTAGCTTTCCATAACTCGACCTTTCAGGTCACTTAATGCACACGTGCATTAATCTGGCTTTTAAAGTCTAAAGTGCCCGTTCAGATTGTTAGTTTGAGATTAGTTTTCTATCTAAAAAAAAATAAAGCTTAGAAAAAAAACAGGAAAAAAAAGATTTTCCCATGGAATAATTAACAGATAAAAACTAAATCTAAACTAAATATGTGTTTTTAAAAGTTGATAACTGCTGAAATCATCAGGTCTCAGTGCCCCACTTGATTTTTTCTTTTTTTTTCTTTTTTTTTTGGGGGGGGGGGGGGTTACTCA
>JAUZNJ010003495.1:0-18566 GCA_034780135.1 Jordanella pulchra | reverse complement strand
CTCCTTACATAACTTTTGGTCACACCTACAGTATATTTATCTCTGTTTTCTCCTGCATCAGTCAGAACTGATGAAGTGTCTTGGATGAGAGGAGAAACGTCTTCTAGAAGACTGAACTTTCCTAGCTTCACTAGATGTTGCTGAAAATCACACACTGCAGCTTTAATTTAATATTCATTTTTATACGACATTCAGTGTTTATTGAATTTGCTTCGGATTCTAATGGTTCGCTAGCATATTTAGCGGTAGCAGCTAACTGCTGCTCCAGGCTACTGTGGATTTGATGTCAACCAAAGTGTTTGAAAACTGGAAAATTCAAAAGATTTTAAAGATGATTAGAAAATAAAAGCTTCAAGGTTTTAAGTTTCCTTAGCAACGTTAGCATCGGGTGGCTTCATCCAAACAAGTTACGGTCATCTGTAGGAGGAGCTTCACCCCATTGGTGGGAGGAGCTTCACCCCATTGGTGGGAGGAGCTTGTCGTGAAGCTCCTCCCACCAATGAGGTCACGTTCAGGTTTTAAAATGGAAGGAAAGATGAATTGATAGAAAAGTGTTTTTTCCATCCTATAAGGCTGCTTAATATAAAAGGTGAGCGGTGCACCCCCCCCTGAACCAGGGCAGTGAACAGCCCCCCCACTCTGCTCTCCCTGCAGTCGGCTTCATTCTGTGCCACGCTACGCTGAACAGCGACCCGGCGTCGCTGTCCCTGTGGAAGCTGGCGCTGCAGAGCTCCACCTGCCTGTGTCTGTTCCGGGACGAAGTCTTCCACATCCACAAGGCTGCAGAGGACCTGTTCGTTAACATCAGAGGGTAGGACACGTTGCATCCTCCAGATTACTCCTGCAGGGGCTAGAGGAGGAGCCTGCAGACTGTGATTCCCTTCTTTCTGCTTTTTGTCAGGTATAACAAACGCATCAATGACATCAGAGAGTGCAAAGAGCAGGCGCTGTCCCACGCGTGAGTGTCGCTGTAATCCTGTTAGCGTTCCTTTCATCATATCTTAACTGAAACCTTAAACACACAGAACTTTACATTGGAGTTTTATTTTCCCTCCCACTGTCTGCATTTCATTCTTCTCTTTATGGCTTAACTCTTCTTCTTTTTAAACCTGTCATTTCTGCTTCTCTTCCTCCCTGCTGAGTCGTCTTCAGGGAGTCTGACTCTGAAACTTCCCCTTCTTCAGTCGTTCATCTCTGCTTCTATCCTCATTACGTTTGCCATGTTTCCCTTTCATCCCTACCGTCGCTCTGCTGTCGCTCGTCTTCCTCTCCCTCTCTCCTCTTTGGGATTGTCCTGAAAGTGTCAAAATAGAGTTTTAATCAGGCCTCTAGTGTTCAACGCGCCACTCTGACGGCCTCCTCTCTCTCTGCAGCGGCTCCATGCACAGAGAGAGACGCAAGTTCCTCCGCTCCGCTCTGAAGGAGTTAGCGACCGTTTTAGCCGACCAGCCCGGACTTCTAGGCCCAAAGGTAAGATAGAAAAGCCGCAATGCAGCGATCCTCTGTCTTCATGGTATGAGAACTGCAGAGCTGGAATGGAGTGGATTATTAAACATTTTGGAAAAAAACAATTCAGAGAAAAGAAATCTTCATAAAAAAAAATGGTTTTCAGATTAACTTTACTATTTGCTCAAATTTTATTTTATATTCTTTCAAGTCGTTCTTTACTTTTAAACGTTTTTGCAGAATGAATCATTTAAAATGGTCTTTTTTTCAAAGGCCTTTTTCAGATTAATTACGAGTAGCCTTCTCTTGCGATTTTCTGATCACATTCCCATGCGAACAATCCCTCTTGACCAATTAAAATGCTGTTTCTTAATGTCCATCAGACCAATAGAAAGTCGCCTTCTCTCCTCACTCCAGAGGAAAGCCCCGCCCCCCCAATGCAATCTGTAAAACCTGCTTTGAAAGCAATGCATTAAATAAAACTCGATCTGAACAAAATAAATTGGATAGTCGTGTTTCTCTCTCTGCTTTCGCTCCTCCAGGCTCTGTTTGTTTTCATGGCGTTGTCGTTCGCACGAGACGAAATCATCTGGCTGCTGCGACACGCAGACAACATCCAGAAGAAAAGCACCGACGATTTCATAGACAAGTAAGCAGAGTCTGAGCGCTGCTCCTCGCTCGTCCTGGGTCAGCAGGCTGATGGTTTGACGTGTCGTCCTTCAGGCACATCGCAGAGCTGATCTTCTACATGGAGGAGCTCAGAGCTCACGTCAGGAAGTACGGCCCCGTGATGCAGCGCTACTACGTCCAGTACCTGTCTGGCTTTGATGCAGTGGTTCTGAATGAGATGGTGCAGGTAAGCAGCTTCATTGGACGCCATGTTCAGCGGTCAGGACTCTCCTCCATCCGACCCACAAAGCGTCATTTCAATCAGTAAATATTTCACTTTGTAATATTCTTTATTATTTGAACTGTTAGCGGCTCACCTTGATGGGGTGGGGGGGGGGGTCCTGATCAGATATTGATCAGTCTGATATCAGCCAGAGAGGAAACATCAGATCATATCGGCCTGCATCTACTAACATGCTGTGGGTTGATGGTAAACGGGTCGGATGTTCTCACGCCTTCTGTTGTTGACTGTTCTCAGTTTTCTACAGAATAAGTGATGAATATCTGATCCATGCTGATATCGGCTCAATATCACGTCAAAGATGAAACCTCATCGATAGTTGGACCCTTTCAGTCTCTGTATGGAGGCAACATTTCTACATTATTGTTGCAATAATTGAATGAAACGTTGTTTTGTCTGCAAAGATATTTTTAGTTCATTCTTTTCACATTTTTAATGTTTTATTTGTCTTTGTTTTTTCTCATTTCGAGGTTTTTACTGAAATCAAACAAAGCCTCATTTTCTGTCTTTGTTCCTTTAAAGAACCGTTCTGTAAAATAACAGAACCTTGTCTTTTCTACAGAACCTGTCGGTTTGTCCAGAGGATGAATCCATCATCATGTCCTCGTTTGTCAACACCATGACCTCCCTGAGCGTCAAACAAGGTCCGTTTCATGTCTGCTTTCTGTCGCAAAGAAAACTCTACAGGTATCAGCTGGAGGTCCAGAGCAGAGCGCGTAGCGTTTGGCTCTCAGGGGCCGGGGCCACGCTCCTATTAATGAGGCCAGGAGTGTTTTGGTTCTGGTCCATTGATACCTTCAGGACTAAAGGTTTTCATCTGATGATGTTTCCGTCTGTTGGTCGGGACTCCCAGTCATCCCCCACATGTTTTAAAGAGGCAGCTGTGACGCTGCTTCTGTCACTGGAGGAAGAACGAACCATTTTTATTTGTGTTTCAGTGGAAGATGGAGACGTGTTTGACTTCAGGGGGATGAGGCTGGACTGGTTCAGGCTGCAGGTAGAAACCCAGCAGGAAACTTTAGGCTCTTTTCTTTCCTTCCTCCTCGGATCGCCTCTGATGCTTCGTCGTTGTTTTCTTCTCGCCAGGCTTACACCAGCGTTTCCAAGGCAAGCCTCGGTATAGCCGACCACAAGGAGCTGGGCAAAATGATGAACACCATCATCTTCCACACAAAGATGGTGGATTCCCTGGTGGAGATGTTGGTGGAGACGTCGGACCTGTCTATCTTCTGGTGAGACTAAAACGCTGCCCCTAGTTACTGTTGCTGATTAGAAATATTTTATATCCTTTTTTTTTGCTGTTTCCAGTTTTTACAGCCGTGCGTTTGAGAAGATGTTCCAGCAGTGTTTGGAGCTTCCCTCCCAAAGCCGACACTCCATCTGCTTCCCTCTGCTCTGCGCTCACTTCATGTCCTGCACACATGAGCTCTGTCCCGAGGAGGTGAGGGAGGCGTGGCCTCATCCAGGAGCTTAGGATGATGTGTAGAGACAGAGACCAACCAGAAACATTCATCAAACTGCTGCATCAGTGGGCCGAAAATCTCCCTGATATCCATGGAGCTACGATAGAGCCACCAGTTCTGTTCAAAACTAGCGTTAAACTTGACCACAAATGGAAAACTCCAGAAATAATTCAAACCTCTAAAAAGAAAAACGGTTTTAAAGCTAATGGAGATGAATTAGGTCCTTCAATTCCCCCCAAAATGTTTAAAACTCAACGAAAATAATTTGAATCTAAAAAATATTAAAACTGAAAAGAAGGCTGGTAACAGGTGGTGCATTCAGGAACCGTGGGAATTAGAAATGTCTTTAACACTTCATCAGTATTTTATGTTTACGTATTTTTGTTTTAAAAATAGTATTGATTGTATTTTTCTGATTCTAAGACATTTTTTTTGTTTTTGTTTTCAGATTCAAAAATACTTTTGTTTTAACTTCTTTTCTTTTTTAAAGTTAAAGAAACAAACATTTTAGAACAAACTTTACGGACCCAGTTCAGCTCCATATGTCTCTGTGTAAAACTTTAACACAACATTTAATTTCTTTTCCACCTGAGAATTATCAACTTTTTTTTCCAAATCGAACTTAAAGCGATGAATTCGAGGTTTGTTTGTAATGTTTTCAAACATTTTCAGGGGAGAGTTTGTCTTTCCTTTGCAGCGTCACCATATAGGAGATCGAAGCCTGTCGCTGTGTAACATGTTCCTGGACGAGATGGCCAAGCAGGCCAGGAACCTGATCACCGACATCTGCACCGAGCAGTGCACCCTCAGCGACCAGGTAGGAGCTTCAGCTATGAGGAAGAAAATGCAATCCTTAAAAAAACTTGGTTCTCAAGAAAATCTAAGAGAACTTTACTGTTTTCTCAGATTTAATTTTTATAAATTAGTGTTTTTTCCAACACTTGTTTAGTATTTCAATTTTTCATTGACTTTGTCGCAACTTTTCATATTTTATATTTTATAATATAAATGACTGTTTCCTTAGTTTGTATCGTTTAAGAATAATTTCAAACGTTATAGTTTTAAAGTTGTTCAACACATTTGTCTCCACACTGATTAGCAACATTTTATTGGTCAAATTGGTAAAACTCAAGCAGAAAAAGAGAAATTTGACAAAATGCAATCTGTAAAAAATAAATAAATGAAAAATAAAGTTAAAAAAAAATTGGGAGAAAAGGATAAAAGATAAAATCTAAGGAAGCATTAAAATTCCATTCAACACCTTTTTTAATTGAGCCGTTTTTATTTCTAACTTGTTAAATTCCCATTTATAAAAGGTTTTCTTTGTGACAATAATAGAACAGAATCATAACATCGTTTCATGATGAAATGTTTTTGAACTGAAACATGAAAGAACAATAAACCAGATAGTCGCGTTTCTATGGATGAAAGGAACTGAAGCAGAACAGTTCATCAGACTGTGAATGTGTGTAAACGTCATGAAGCAGGGTCTACACTCCCACTCAGGACAGTTTCCTCAGAATAACCTGATCCTGACTCGCTGCCCCTTTCCTCCTGATTCTCGTCACATTTTGCTCTCGACTCATTTCTGGTCCGATCAGCCGTTTATTCTGAGTAAGCTCTGCAGGAGGTAAACGCCGCCGCGCGGTCCCTGGGTTAGAGTTGGTCGGTTTGGTGGTAATGGAGGAGTGGGATCCCTGCTCTAAACACGGCATCACATGGTTTCTGTTTGCTTCCTCAGCTGCTGCCCAAACACTGCGCTAAAACCATCAGCCAAGCCGTGAACAAGAAGAGCAAGAAAGCCACGGGGAAGAAGGGCGAGCCGGAGAGGGAGAAGCCTGGAGTGGAGAGCATGAGGAAGAACCGGCTCATGGTCACCAAGTCAGTAGCAGAAACCAGCGGATCAAACGTCAGAGAGCGCTTAGCTTGAACTTCCTGTGTTTGTTTGTTTGTCCCAGTCTGGATAAACTCCACACGGCGCTGTCAGAGCTCTGCTTCTCCATCAACTACGTTCCCAACCTGATGGTGTGGGAGCACACGTTCACACCCAGAGAGTACCTCACCTCACACCTGGAGATCCGCTTCACCAAGTAAAGGAACACACATAGAGACTCTATTTAAAGGATTCAAACTGAGCCTAAATGCTGCCATCCGTTCACAGTATTTGTCATTTTATCGCTTTGGGACTTTCAGAAATCCAGTATTTAGACAAAAGACCCCAGAAAATCCGAGACTGCTTCTAGAGCTGTTGGTAAAAACTGGGATGAAGTTCATGATCCAAGTTTTAGTGCAGCTACAGGTCAAAGACCAATTATTTTCTCTGACCCCAAACGTCTCTTTAGAGATGTTTAAACGCCGTTCTTTGTTTTTAAGTAGAGTTCTGTGAAACACACAAAGGACTGGAACCTAATCTAATCCAGTCATTATTGGCTAATTGAATTAGTATTTAAAGTAAGATCATTAGATATAAATGTATCCACAGGACTTAAAAGCATTTATAATATTTCTGCTGTAGTTTACTTATTAAAGTCTGAGTAAAATAAGATTCAAGAAAGAAAAAACTGATAAAACTTGGAAGATGGAGACGTTTTTGTTTTTTATTATTAGGGGAAAAATCAGATTTCTTTTAAGAAATAAGTTCCTCTGGAACTTAAATCAGAAGATTTACTTTTATTTCAGGCTGGGAATTAAAAGCATTTGCAAAAATGAAACAGCAGAAGCTCTTTGTTTGCTCAGATGACATTTAAGAAGTGCTGAACATTGGAGTGAAACAAGCAAAGTTTTTCAGTTTGAATATTGGTTCAGAAGAAAAGTGCTGCTCTGATTTCTGGTAGAAACACTGCAGCCCTATTTTTTCTGTTTTGTTATCGATGAGCTTTGAATCTTCAGGAGTTCAGATTAAATCCAGATTAATCCAGTGGTTTAAAGCAAATAGAGCAGGTTAGACTCCCTCCCTCCGCCTGCAGGTCAATCGTTGGGATGACCATGTACAACCAGGCCACTCAGGAGATCGCCAAGCCCAGCGAGCTGCTGACCAGCGTCCGGGCTTACATGACCGTGCTGCAGTCCATAGAGAACTACGTCACCATTGACATCACCCGAGTCTTCAACAACGTCCTGCTGCAGCAGACGCAGCACCTGGACAGCCATGGGGAGCCCACCATCACCAGCCTATACACCAACTGGTGAGTCCATGTCTGCCGTTGTTCTTCGGTGGTTTGAACAAACACACCTGGACTTCATCAAACGGTGACGGTGTTGCTCTGCCTGCCGGGAGGAGAGCAAGGAAGCAATAAGATGGTTGTGTCTCTGCAGGTACCTGGAGACGTTGCTGCGTCAGGTCAGCAACGGACACATCGCCTATTTTCCCGCCATGAAGGCCTTCGTAAACCTGCCTACTGAGAACGAGCTGACCTTTAACGCCGAGGAATACTCCGACATCTCCGGTACGCTCGCCGGCGGGATCCGTCTGATGCCGGCTGCTAGTGCTGAACCTTTGAACGGAGTACACCACGCAGCTGCTGTGTTTTTGTTTTGTTTCCCTCCAGAGATGCGCTCCCTCTCCGAGCTGCTGGGGCCGTACGGGATGAAGTTTCTTAGCGAGAGCCTGATGTGGCACATCTCATCGCAGGTTGCTGAGCTGAAGGTAACCCTGGAGAGCTTCCTGCTTCTTTTCAGGGTCGGGTTGCTTTGTTTTTGTTTTGGTGTTTCTAAATGTTAACGATAAATAAACTGACAGAAACTTGAGCTGCATAATCAGTAAGGATCATTTTAATCTGTTAATATTTCTGTGTGGATTTCTAATTTAAACTCTAATTTAGATTTTCAGATTTAGGACCTTAAAGCAACACTATGAACTTCGTAGTTAAACTACATAGTAGCTTAATTATAAAATGATTTTCTGGTCAGTATTTAGCTCTTGCTTCATATCGATGCTCTTTGTTGGACGACGTTTTAAAAAAAAAGTTTTTCCACACAATAAACTGATGAGATAAAAAAGAACCTCTGAATTAAAAAGATGAAACTAATTAGTGAAGCACATGATTTCCTCCGTAGACAGATGTAGAAGTATCATTTCTAGACGCGCCTGTTTACCGCATCATTTCCAGGAAGCAGATGTGCTGGTGTTCTACTCTACCTGCCTCCTTTCTGTCATTACTTTTCATGTAAAGTTGGACAGAAGAAGCTTTAATCCACAGTTAATCATGTTGATTGTTGGTTTGCATCAGCTGTCTCTAGTATCTGTACATCGCTCTATTTCTGCTGATCGTCTGTAGAAACTGGTGGTGGAAAACATGGAGGTTTTGACCCAAATGAGGACGAGTTTCGACAAACCGGACCACATGGCTGCACTCTTCAAGAAACTCACTTGTAAGCATCTCGCTGCTGCAGGCAGAATGTTGCTGTTCACATGTAGAGCGGATTCTTCTCAGGATGGAGCGTCCAGTTTATTCTCTTCCAGGATTTCGTTTTTCCAATGATTCTGAGCTGAAATGAGTCGTTGTTTGCTGCTCCTTTTGTCCTGGTGTGTTTGTAGCTGTGGACAGTGTTCTGAAGAGGATGACCATCATTGGCGTCATCTTGTCCTTCCGCTCTCTCGCTCAGGAAGCTTTGAGAGATGTAAGACGCTCACAGCATTGAAGCGAAGCATTCAGGGATGATTTCCTCCGTCTCTCTTCATTCCTGGGTCTCTCCTGTCCTCTTTGCAGGTGTTGTCGTGCCACATTCCTTTCCTGGTCAGTTCGGTGGAGGATTTCAAGGACCACATCCCCCGAGAGACGGACATGAAGGTGGAGCTCACTCACAGCGAGCAGCCATCAGGACGGCCGTGTCCTGCTCTCCTGCTGACCTCAGCGAGTGTGTTTCCTGTTTCCAGGTGGCCATGAACGTCTACGAGCTGTCCTCAGCAGCCGGTTTACCCTGCGAGATCGACCCGGCCCTGGTGGTGGCGCTGTCCTCCCAGAAAAGCGGTGAGTCTGGGGCCTGCGCAGCCTTCTGGGCACGAGCTCCCGCCTGTTTCTAAGAGCCTGGTTTGGTTGGCTGTTTGCAGATAACATCAGTCCAGAGGAGGAGTATAAAATCGCCTGTTTGCTGATGGTGTTTGTGGCCGTTTCCTTGCCGACGCTCGCCAGCAATGTGATGTCACAGTACAGCCCTGCTATTGAGGGTAAGCCGCTGAGGGTAACAAAATAAAGAGGGTGTCAGCCATGTTTTTAAATGATACCTTGACATGTAGAGTAATAAAAATGTCCCACGTATCTTCTGCTACTTTCATCATTTAACCTCCTGTTTTAATTGTTAAACAGGTTGAATAATGTGTAGAAAACAAAAGGTTGTTTTTTGTTGTTGTTTTTTCTTTCTGTTTCAATATAAACATAAACGCATCCTAAAAAATACAATCACATGCTTCTTTTTATTTCTTTATTATTATTTCATTTTGATTTGTTTTAATATGGTAAAATAAATTCTCTTCAATGAATCGTTAGTGAATAAGATCAATCACTGATTCATTGATAAACTCGTTAATCCTGTCAGAAAGCTTCTCAGATCTTCAGTGAGTTTTTACTGAAGGACCCGGGTCCATCAGACCCAACCTGAGCCAGAGCACTGGATGCTGAAGAACTATTAACATGTCAGCATCTTTCGGTTCAGATACTCGAGTATCGCAGCTAAAACATGGGAGTCGTCCTGCTTTTAAATGGGATTTCCATCCAGTTATTTTAGGGATGAAAAATAAAAAGGTGCAAGTTCCCTTTGAACTGATTGTTCCTTGTTTCATAAATTCAATCTACTGAATATTTGGATCTATTTGAATGCAGAAAATAACAAAGCCTTAAAGTTGGGAGCAGTCTATAGCCTGAAAGCTGTACGTCGATATAAGCTTTGATTTTCAGAGCCTGTTTATCTACTTTCATCTATTCAATTTAGTGCTTTTTGATAAAAGGATCCATCATGTTAAAGGCAACAGAAGGTTTTCTCCCAGTCAAAGCCCTTCTGTTGTAGTTAAATGAGGCTTTTGATAAGCTATCAAAGACATTTGTCACTCAGAGGGTGAATTATGGAGACGCTGCCTCCTAACAACCTTGAAATGAAAGGCTGCAGTGTTAATAAGAGGCTCCTAAAGAGGATAATAAGTTATCGTCGGCTCGGCTCTGGTTGGTATGCAGACCTCGTCTCCGCCAACAATTGCTTTACTGACGCCGTTTCTTTGTACACGGCCTCATTACGGTGCCGTTCTCCGCTCTGAGCTCACGTTTGGCTCCTTTTCATTCACCTAATGCTCTCCATTATAGATACGGCTGCCATCCGTGTTTCTCAGTCAGTACCACGTGTGCTGTGAGGCATTTCTCAGGCCTGAAAGTTAGACTCTTAAGCTGTTTGATGGATTTCAAGTAAAGGAATTAAAAAAAAAAAGAAAAGAAAATTCCTTGTTTTAAGAGTTTGTGTTTGCTGCCCCCTACAGGCCACTGCAATAACATCCACTGTTTGGCCAAAGCCATCAACCAGATCGCTGCGGCGCTCTTCACCATCCACAAGGGAAGCATAGAGGACCGTCTGAAGGAGTTCCTGGCTGTAAGATACCTGATTTCTATTGGTGTTATTTAGAGCATCATTCAGACTTTAACCCTGGAACAGAAAACAGGTTTTAACGTTTTATAAACCGTACATTTAGGCCGTTTGGATTAACAGTGCTGAGCAGCTTATATAAAGGCTGGTATTCTCATTCAATCCGTCACGTTTGCTTCCTGCTGCCTCCTGCGTCTCTTCTCTGCAGACAGGAAGCAGATTTTAGTTGAAAGGTGTTTGGATGATTCCTAATCGACCTGCCTCCATTCTGTCAGCGCATCTCATGCAATCCTCAGGTGGACCGCAGCAGACGCGTGGTTTTGATCGCAGCTCTGTCAGATAACCTGCATCAGTCACTGGTCTCCATAACTGTCGTGTTTGTTGTGATCTGTGCAGCTGGCCTCGTCCAGCCTCCTGAAGATCGGCCAGGAAACGGACAAAATGACCACAAGAAACCGAGAGTCCGTCTACCTGCTGCTGGACATGGTGAGAATCAGACCCTCAGCTGGATGCATCCATTGTTAGACTTTAAACATTCAGAGCAGCTATGGAGGGAATTTTGTTCCGTTATTGTTTCAAGCAAAGACAACGTTTTGTAAATAGAATAACTTTCCTTTTTTCTCAGGAGAATTTGTTAAATCTTTCTTATGATTATTTTATTTTTTACTTTTTTCAGTTTTCTTAAGGTTTTTGTTTTCAAAAGTGAAAATAAAATCTGCTTCACATCGAATGTTTATTTCAAAAATAAAATTTGAAATATGAAAAATAATAAAAATGTAATAAAACATTGAATCATTTGAAAACAATATCTTAGAAAACAGCAAAATCTCAAAATATTTTTTTTTTATTTAAAAAGTTTCTTTTAAAAAACAAATTTTTCTACAATTTTTTCTATAGATGAAACTTTTTCAACTATTTTTTTATGGCTTACATTTTAGGAATCCTATTCTTTTCTAATTGTTTCACAGATTATCTTCAGTCGCTCAATCCTCACCAATGAAAAAGCATCTTCTCTCCCAGAAGTGAAGAAATATGATCGAAAAAATGCAAAACTCAATGTGAAAAACAGAAACTAAAAAATAAATACTAAGATACAAAATCTCTACAATAAAATAAATGAATTGGAAAAGAAACTTCAGATATAAAAACACATTTGGAAAAAAAGCAAAGTTATTCTTCTTAGAAGCTTTTTTTTCTTAAAACATTTTTTTTAAAATGTCTTTTTTCTGACATTTTTTTCAACTTTGGGTTTCCAAAATGTGTTTGTTTTTTTGTTTATCTTTGCTTCAAACAATGACCCAGAATTCTCTCGTAGCAAACCTGGAGCCGATCGTTTGGTCAAAATGAAACAGGTTCAACAACAACAACGAGGCTCCGCCTTCAGCGCCGTTAAAGCTCAGACCTCCGCCTGTCTGTCAAAGAGTTTCCAGCCAGGCTGCAAAGAGTTTTGAACTCCTAGTGAAACACTCGCTGGTACTGAAGGTTTGTTTTGTCGCCGCTCCAGATCGTGCAGGAGTCTCCCTTCCTGACCATGGACCTGCTGGAGTCCTGCTTCCCTTACGTCCTGCTGAGGAACGCCTACCACGCCGTCTACAAACAGAGCATCAGCGCCAGCGCATAGATGTTGATACAGAAACACTACGGGAACACACTAATGCATCAAGGCCTCGGCTCGCTGATGACCGACATCATAACACACTAAACACACTAATACACACACAGCTGGATGAGGTGGGGGTCAGTGTCTTTAGTTCATCCTTGTTTTCCATCATGTTGCCCGGGACCATAACCACTGCAACACCTGTTATTATTATGTTTTAATGAACAAAAATATAAAGAAATAGTATATATATAAAGCTGACACTGAGATATTCCTTTCTTTCTTATTTTAATAGACAATTTGAGATTTCTATGGTCCAGCTGAGACCGTGTTGATTTTTGGGAATGCAATGATTCTGACGTGCTGTGGAGTTTGTTGTTTTATGGAGGATTCCTGTGTTGATGACGCGTTACTTGGAGGTTTCCACACACTGACAGACATCCGATACGTTTTAAAACCAACGGTGACGCTTTCTCCTCTTCATCTTTCCTTTTTTTTTCTAGGTAGTTGTAACATGAAGCGTTTGTGGGTAAAGATATGCTATCTGTATTCTACTTTGATGTGAACTGTCTGTTTTTAATGTTTATTTTTATGATGACATTTTGCCAAATGTGTCGACACTAAACAGTTTGTGTATCAGGGCTTGGAAGTGGTGAAAGTGTTTGATTATCAATGGTGTGCAATGCCATTTTACTTTATTCTTAAACGCGACTGCGGCAGCTTTAACCGGAACAGAAAACACTTCTTTTCTTTGGAGGGAAGGAGCGACAGGAAACGGTTCCCCTTCAGCTCTTCCCTCCGTCTGTTTGCAGCCTTTGAAATGAGGCAGGTTTGGTGTTTTTCTCGTCCCGTTTTTACACTCTTGAAGCTGAAAAGGCGTTTAGAGCAGCCGCTGTCAAAAGCTGACCATTCACACTCTGAGGTTTTTATTAATCTGTTGTGCTTAACTTTATTAACAGGAAAGAAATAAAACCAGTTTCTCTTCTGGAAAAGCGAATCGATCATCTCTGACCTGTGAAACTACAAAAAACAAACAAATAAACCTGGAGCTGCAATAAGACAAAATAAATCTATATATGTATTCACTCCTGGTGACTTTTTTTACTGAATTGTATGTTGACTTTGGTTTATGAGTAAAAAAGTTTGGATCTGCATCATTTGATTTTGTTTTAAACTTTTTTTTCTTCAGTCAAAACAAACATCTACCAGGTAATTTCTGTTTAAAGGAAACCAGCTGATTGGATTCGCTCCTCCTGGATGAACATGTAGAGATTTGCTTGCAGCAATCCCTCCTACTGAGCATGCATGGAGCGACAGTGGAGAGGAAAAACTCCATCTGAACAGGAAGAACCCTCCACTAGAACCAGGCTCGGTGTGAGCGGCCATCTGTAAAGGAGACAGAAGACACACCAAAAGAACATAGGAGCACAGATCTAGAAATACTTTCTATGTTGGAAAAGTTGATGATAAACTTGCTCCATAGGTGGATGTGTACTGGAAATAAACAGATGAGCTCCGAGTCAATTTTAATGCCAAAAGAGAGGAGGGTGCATACAGTTAGTAAGTATAGTTAGTATAACTTTAGCTTATATAGGTGGGAAATGAGACTAAACAGTGAAAAAGGTTTCGACTCGACCATCTGTTGATGGCAGCAGCTCAGCTGATATTTCTCTTCAAGATGCTGTTACAGCCAAACAGAACAGTACCAGAATATAAAGCTAGAGACAGAACTGATAAATGCTGGAGAATAGAGACAGAATGAACCAAAAAGGATGAAAAGTGGTCCCCATGTCCTCCAGCAGTCTAAGCCTATAGCAGCAGAACCATAGAGTAGCTCAGGTTATCCTGAACTAACTACAAGCTTTATCAAAAGTTTAAAGCCTTATTGCGTGGAGTCACAGTAACTGTACCTAAACCCATAAGCTGCCAGAACAGTCTCCTAAAACCATTTTTTCATTGTAACTACATGATAAAACGGTAGAGAAACAAATGGGACATTTGATCTTTTAGCAGGGGTTATAACAGACAGGGATGTGTTCTGTTATTGTTTGCTGAACAGATCAAGCTTTGAATGTAGAATCTGTGAATGATTTCTAGTGTTGCCCACAGATTATTATTTGGGCTTGTAGACTTTGACTAGGCCAAACTTAGCCTGAAGACTGCAAACATGGAAAAATACGCAAAATTTAAAAGGGAAAAAAAATATCAAATCTGAAAAAAACGGCTGCTTTAAGCATTTTTTAATTAGGAAGTTTCATTTCTGTTTTTTTTTTACAAAGTTTCACATACAAAACATGTTCTTTGCTTTAAACGATGATAAAATTCAGTTGATAGATGACTATGTTTTAGATCCATTCCAGACTCTTTATGGAGTTTGATGGGGGGGGGCTCTTCACGCTGCCAGGTGGTCCTATCTTAGTCAGCGGGCTTGATGGGTGTCCAGGTGGTCTTCTTACACTGAAAGTCCATATTAAAACCAAGCGTTTGAGCCCATCCGCCTCCTGTAGTGCTGCTAATGAATCCTGTGTGTCTGCTGACTCACTGATACTGATGCATTCTGGGACTGTCTGCTGACATTATTACACCCCTGCCTCTTAGTCTATTATTGATATCATACCATTGCTGAAGGAATTTGGACCAAATTAGGGTTTGTTTAAAATGATTACATTTTCACATTGTCTAATTTGGATTGCTGCTTTCTTGAATAAATCTTAAAATAAAGTGAGTTTTGTTTTAAAATAAACAAATATATAGATATATATTTGATCAGAAATCCCGAAATATTGGGTTTTATTTGTGACTCGGCTCTGCTTCCTGGCAGCAGCCAGCAGGGGGCGCCCTGTTCAAACTCTTATAAAAACGAACCATCATCACTTTGTGTAAACTTGTGTTCCCATCGTAGAGATTTTTATATCTGTTGGTTATGATATGAAATTAGATAATATTCATACAGAATATTGTCGAGTAGAAAACAGACTTTTAATCTTTTCTCTTTCCTTTCTAGTTTAATTTGCTGTAATAAAAACATCCTGTTTGCTGCCTCTGTTACATATAACTGCTGAGTAAAAGAATACAAGAATACAAAGAGATTTTCTGGCCCATTTAAGTAATTCTTTGTTGTTTTTTTTAGATTTTTTTCTTATGGTTTTAACTATAAATAAAAAATCTTAAAATATAAATGTTGGACAAAAGCAAAAGGCCGTAATGAATGAAGTTGCATTTTTTTAAGCTTAAAGTATGAAGTTGTTTTTGTTCCATTATTGCTTCAAACAAAGAACGCGTTTTGTAAACGGAAATTTGAACAAAATGTCATCCAAAAATGAGACTTATTTTTTTAACTTTTCATTTCATACTTCTCCTCTTTGGTTCTTGTATTTTATTGTATTTTTTAATTCCTCTTTTTTCCTATGCTTTATTAAGCATAATTTCGCTTTGTATGAATTCTTTGCATACAAAATAGCAAGAAAGTCTTTTTCAGAAGAACTTCTCTGCATTTTTTCATATTGTGTTTTACAGTTTTCATTTGCTTAATACAAACAATAACATGTTGTTTCTAACGTCCAGCAGAACAACAAGTCTTCTCACTGCAAAGGAAGTGAAGAAAATCTGATCTGTAAACTGAACCTAGAAAGAGACATTGGAAGACACTAAATCTATAACAACTAACATTATTAGTAATAAAAGAGAGTAATCAGGAAACCTTTTTTCATATCTGGATTGTTTTTTATTTCCATTTGCAAAGTTTGTTCTTTGCTTGCAACCATAACAGAACAAATTTCCCAGCAGTAAATCTGTCTAAATAAAGCAGCCAGAGTGACGCACATCCCACCACTGATCTGTTTCCTTTTACATTTCAAATCATTTATAGATCCATCATCTATAAAGGTCTTAATACTTTACTGATTTTATCAAAAATCATAAACGTGTTTTTATTTTTTATAGCGATAAAAAGGAAATGTTCTAATTTATAGTATTTTTGTTACATTTTCAGTTTGGTCATTGTGGCTCAAATGTGTTAAACTACAGTCTAACTGCCTGTTTAGTAATTACACTAGTATGGGGGGGGGATTTCAATAATCTTTCTTTTGTTCTTTTAGAAAAATGTGATTAAAAAGTATTTCTCAGATCATGTGCAGATAGTGGCCGTCTTTGTGGTCACTGCTTGGTTTCGCTCTTAAAGGCGTCTGGTTGCTTAGTTTGTTGTTTGGATTCTGCATTTGAAAAAGGTGTTTATGTTGGAAACGGATGAAAACTAAAGTTCTGAAAGCTGGAAGTAAACAGATTAAAATGATGGAAGCAGTGAGGAGGAGAAATGCTTGTAAGAAACCTTCTGCAGGTTTTATAAGATATTTCTTCACCTGCGAGGTTGAAAAAAATAACCTTTTCTTCTGTCAAACCGTTTGAACTTTCAGTCTTGTTCATTTCCTGTAATGTTAGCTCTAAGTTTGTTCAACGTCTGCGTCCATCTTTATCTCTCCGGGCCTCTGGATGCTGTGGATCAGTCATCCCTGCTGGTTGCTTTCTTCCTCCTCCTCCTCTGGTACGGTCCTTTCCAGTTTACCTGTGGAACAACCAGACAGTCAGGAAGACTAAACACATTTCTACTCCTTTTAGCTCAGTCCAGACTGAGTGCTGCCGCAACCAACTCATCATGAAAACTCTCATTTCCTTCTCATGAACATATTTTCTGATGGAGGCACAAGTTGTTCCAACTTTAGGAAGATATCGGGTGGATTATATTCAGAACAATACTGACATATTATGGGAGCAGCGATTCAGAAAAACATTTTCACTCATTTCAAATTTTGTTGGCAGCAGCTAAAAAAAAATCCATCACAAGTAAATATTGCAAACAATAAACTGGAACAGTTAAAAACACACGGACATAATTCACAATATAAAGATTTTATAATAAAGCAACAAACATAATCTAATGACCTAATGGTTGATGTATATTAATGAAAGCTGACTGAATGTTTGCTGTATGTTGAATTGTTAAAGCTTTAAACCATAAAACAATAAAGATACAAGTGACAATATGCATATATGTAGAAAACATGCATATTCTTAATATATATATATATACCAATCTATCAACCAATAAGTAACAAATATCAGCTAAATTTAATTTAAAGAAGTTATTTGATTCAAGGCCAGAAAACTACACCGACCAAAGCAGCACCAACACTTAAAGAAGCGTCTTTACTGTATAAATTAATCATTTTTGTGGGTAACAGACTCATCAAACAGTGGTTCTTTATCTCCAGGTAAATTATAAGACTCCTGCATGACTAGAAGAGGCACATCATTCTCCTTCTTTCCATCAATTCACTAAAACTATTTCTGAAATCAGCAAAAGCTCCATGTTTGTCCTTTTGAATTTCACTGATTTTTTTGCTGTCTGTCTGTGGTTAAGATGCTAACGAGGGGCCATATGTCCGACTCCACTCCTCCCTGAACCTCAGCTGCTTTGATTCCTGACAGGGAGTAAAGCAGCTGGCTGAAGTTCAGGAAGTAGCTAAAGTGTGTATTGAAATCAGGAGTTTATTCTGCATGTGTGGCCACCATTGATTGGCTGGAAGGCCAATCAATCCATTAAGGTACAGATGAGATGTTTTCATTTAAGTTTCAGACTCCAACAAGAGCAGATCAAGTCAGAAATTCTCTGCCTGTTTTCTAAACACCTAAATAAAACCCTGGATTAAAAGGAAAACATTTATTTGTGTGTATTGTTGTATTTTAGGGAGACGAATTAATCTTCCATCTCCCTGGTAAATCCTGTTTGTTTTCTTGCAGAACATCCAGTCATGTTGGTGTCGTGTCTGTAAAAACACAGAGAGGCCTTTTTTTCTTTTCCACAGCGCTCATAGTCTCCTTCAGAAAAACGCGGAAGTTATTCCAGCTGCTAATGGAGCCACATGGGTCACTGAGACAGTATGATCCTCCCAGTGCTTCATTCATCCGCTCTGCTCTATAGTTATTATCAACCATGAAACCGAATATTTCAGCTACATCCAAACCTTCGTTTTAATTTCCCTCTAAATTGGCCTTAATGTTTCAAAAGACAGAAACCACTCAGACGTCTGATTTTTCTTTATATGTATTTATTCACAGCCACATTTTAAAAATTCAAACTGACCTAATCAGACAAAAACATTTAAAATAGTTTTTTTTTTTGTGCTGCATCGTAGCGAAGCAGAGCGATATCAGCATAAATGGAAAAGCAGACAGGAGAAGAGTCGATTAATGAGACACAAAAAGGAGAGAAATGATGTTAGATGAGAAGCGGCTATCGGGAGATGGAGTCAGGGCTGGGCGCCTCCTTACTGTTGGTGCTGGACAAATCTGAGAAGGTGGGTGGAGGGGAGGGAAGCATGCAAAGCCACAGGAGAGGGGGGCCCAGAGGAAGAGACAGAGAGTTAGTCACAGTAGGGTTTTATCAGGACAAATCTGATTGGTAGGAAACTAAACACAGAAGCATTATCGCAGCTTTGGCAGGAAAATTAGTTTTTATGGATTTTTTTGTGCTGTTTTGAAAACTTTTAAAATAATTTTTCTTGTTTCATTGCTGGGATGTGAG